>WIXG01000557.1:0-39167 GCA_009869945.1 Mesaphorura yosii
GCTCTGTTTTTTAACTCTGTGAATGACTTTGCTCGCCAACTACTCACACAGTCACTCAACCATCTTTTTCCTCTCCTTTGTTGCCGGTCGCTCTCTTGTGTCGAATTATTTATTGTGTCATATATTCCAGTAACTAAACAGATATTGCAGTCCTCTGTATTATATTGCTGTTACAACGAACCACCAAGGCTGAGGAGAATTAAACGAAGCAGAAAAGCGGATCCAAGTTATGACCTTTCTCAATTGATTTGGATTGCAGATTAGAGATTGCACTCTGCCATCCCCGTCTCGTGTCTTCTCTGTTTCTAATGCGCATTAGTGATTGTTTGCATTGTAATAAAAGAATGAACACGACACGACTTCGAAACATTTCTAGACACTTGGCTTTGGCTTACCAGAAGCCAACGTGAAGTCAAACGGCTCTCTGTGGATCGAACCGCGAGAGCAAACCGATGCGCAAGAAGGAAACCTTGCTACCATCCTGAATTTGATACTTAATTACAAAAGTATCTGGCACAGTGCTCGAGGAACTGCAGACACAGTGGGAGGAGACGGGCAAAGGGTTGCAAATGAGAAGAAAAACCTGAGCCCAGCAAATAACGCTCAGCGAGGATAACTCGTCCAGTTTCTTGTCTCCTTTCCGAATCTTCTTCCTAAATTGTTCTGCCTGTCGTCTCCTAAACCTGCCTCATTTACAATCCTGCTCTGGCCTAACTTTTCCCATATAAAAAGGAAGACCTGAAACGAGTGATCTGTCATCTGACAAATAAATCTGTTGAAAAAAAAGGAAGAAGACGAAGAGGAAAGTTTGAGGTCAGAGTCGCTCTCCCTCTCCGCGAAAGAAGAAAAGGCAATTAATCATATAGAAAAAAGTCCTCGAGTATTACTCATATTACTACGTAAAAAGTTAACTCAGCTGTGCTCGCGTATAGTCAACTTAAAGGGAGACTAATATTAGAAAAATTCCCTCTAAAAGTCGAGGAAAACTTGAGAAAGTGTTGTCAGTCGTTTGTCGACAACTTTTCCCCGCTTGCCGCCTTGTTGGGATCTTCTTTGTTTCCACTGAACACTGTCAGGATGTCTTGACTCTGTCTGTTTGGATTACTGAAGAAGGAGAACGTTGGAGAGACCCGAGATAGGCCGAAGAGATCAACAAGACAAAGAGAGAAGGAAAAGACGATAATTTGCTCTCATCATTTTTCTTGTTCCCGTACCCAACCTATTTGCTACCCAGTGTGTACCAGTTGCAAAAACTGAACTCGAAAAGAACTTGCTGGAATCGCCCCTTCAGAGGACAAATCTTTGGACTTTTTGTCCTTCATCCGTGAAACTTTTTCCTGTCTGGAGTGGCTGACTTGGCTTTGCTGTTTCACACGAGACAAATCATTGCTGGTTGCCGGCGACTTTTTTCCTGATAATTTCTTCATTGTCTCTTTGAGCTTTCCTCGTGGTCGGATTGTGGCTTTACCTCACTCAAGCAGATGTTGATGGCCATCAGTGTCGACTTGCTTAGCCGTTTGATGATCGATAAAAACTTGCGACGACCAAATTCCAAGGGCAGCATTTGTTCCAAAGTTTCTTCCGTTCTACCTAAACGTGAAACATGATCCCAAATATTTATTCCTTCACTGAATACGTTCAAATTAGTTAAATGGGATGTGAAAACTTTTGAAAGAGCTCCTGCACTTAGTTGAGAGTCCTTGGCTTTAATTGGCTGAATGTCTCCTAATTTGAATAACATACTTGTCATAATTTAGAAGAAATTGATAGCATGAAATTGACAGCACAATAAAAATTTCATCTGTTGTATAATTGTTGATGTGACGAGGTGAGTCAGAAAATTCCACATTTACTTGCACTTACTGTGTGGTCTTTCATGTGGTCACTGATGGCACAGTTTTGACAGTATCGGGAAACGTTGGCAATGTTCAACTGCGCGGTTTTTGTCTGTTGACGGTTGGTGGTTGCTGGTATTCGATGATAAATTCTTGCGGGAGCAATAATCTCAGAATGGTGCAAAACAAATAAAAAATGTATAAAAAGCGCTGGAAGTTTGGCTTTGATTCCGCAGTTTACTTGGTATTATTTTCCGTTTGACCGTATCATAATAACAGTGATAATATGTGTGCTCGCGACTTCATCGCCAGTTATCATCATCTTCGCATTAGATCTGTGTACTGGCAAGGGCGAAAGAAAGAGAAAGTCATATTATATTTATGAGGACAAAGTACACGCCAAATACTTGCTCCTTCGATGTAGACATAGTTCATAACTTCTACACCACCGCGGCCGCACATTCATTCCGATGTCTTACTTTTTTCTTAATATTATTGTAGGTATGAATTTATGTGCTTTCTCTCTTCACCGGAGCAGCCTCGTAATTTTCAAAGGGGAAACTGACTCGACTCGCTCTTTTTAAATCGTTTCCCCTTTGCCAAGTGCAGAGGCAAAGTCACAAGTGTACAATGCAAGCAGTTAAGTTGGGACAAGCACGACGACAGACTCAAATAGTTCTGCGGAACTCGACGCAGGAACAGGATGGTGATGACAATGTTACAATGTTGGCCTCGGTAAATTCTTTCCCAACTCCTCTTGAGCCAAGCGTATCTGGATTCCTTCCTCCGTCGAGTCTCTCACTTAAGTCTCAAAGACCCATTTTATGTCAACGAAACTCTTATTAAAATCCATGCCCTGATGAATGATAGCGGGTAATAGTTGCTCTAAACTACGACATAATAACCCGGGTCTTGGCAATGTGATTACAGTCAAGACATTCCACCTCGGCAACTACGACAGGCGCCGCACTGGCTCCCTGTGCTCTTCCCTTGTTGTTGGGTCCTGAGCTCTGGCATTAAATGCACCCATAAAACGGCGAGGATCTTGCCACTGCCACTGCGAGGAGGAAGTGGAGAACATAAAAAACCGTTGTATTAATATTATTAGAAAAGTAATGAAGAGTTAGATTGTGTTTTATTTGTATCATTATTACTGCCGACGGTTCCGCGGGGTGGCTGCGGGATTTTTCCAGCCAGCTAAGAAAGGGTTTCTTCCCTTGAAGATTTAATAATAATATTGATGACACTATTACGCAGATAACTTAAACCTGCTAGCTGGCGTCCCGACCTTATATGTCCTCGTTTAGTGCCTTTCACCTTCTCGCATTGTGTTCTTAGGCTTGGAGCCGCCTTGGCTCGTTCTGTCGTTCCACGCAGCATTATTACGATTATTGTTATTACTGTACTATTGCTGTCTGTGTTGACAGAGACCACAACAACTACGCAGCGATTACTTTGACCCGCGCATGTTTACAACTATTCATAACTTATGACCGCACATTCTAATTTCATAGATCTCGTCTTCTCGCTCTTTTCCCTTCACCCATCACCCTTTTAATTGGTGCCGTAATCGTCCGTCCAATGGTAAGCGGTCCATGAAAACGGAGCATCAAGGCATTTTTGCCCGCTGCAGCGTACAACAAAAACGTTACATAAATATTTGGCTGCTCGCCTCGCCGCATTTTAGAACGAGAAATCCTTTCAGCTCATAAAAGTTCGTCACGGCGGCTGCACGTGTAGTTTCATGAGTCAATATAAAATATAGTGCAATTCCGCATCCTGCGATACATTTGGTATGAATTTACGGTTTATGGACAGTACTCAGAACAAACAGCACGCTAAAATTGAACGAAATGCGGACGAACAAAAGTCATTCACGACAACGACAGATTGTTTTCTCTGTGTATTTGAGTAATTTATATTCCATGTCTAATTTGAAGGGGGTTAAAAGGCTACCTTTGTGATTCCCATCATAATCACGGTCCTCGCTGTGGTTGCGGCCATTTGATAATTTATCCTGCGACACTACAAATCGGTTCCTTTTGGCCTGTCTGAGTGGGGATCGGCATCGGAATTGGCAGTTGTAATTATTGCACTGCTCTGCGAGAGAAAAATCTGAAGCGGCGTCAGAATAAAGTCGGCCATCGCACGCAACGCATTCCAGATTACGATTGGTTAAAATGCGCGATTAGGATGAATAGACTTGAGCCATGTATTGTTCCCATTGTTGCCGTAATGGATCTCTGCGCCCGGAAAGAAAAAGAGCATCATGTTCACAAGTCCACAGCAGTCCTTGTGCTTGTTCTGTTCCCGGACGTCCTCCCATTCAAATGCGTACGTTATTATGCAATTACGGCAGCATATGAAAGTCGATCAATCTTTCATACAATGCGAAACACAACAACAATTTAATATTATTAAATAGTTGGTTTTATTGTGTAATTTGAACTGATTTGTTTATGAGAAATAGAGCCAGCAGACTTGGGAGAACCACAAAACGACCACAGCAGCTAAACCAACTGGGTGCAGGACGAACAAACGAATAAAACTAGGAACTCGCGCTGTAATTCGTTCCTCATGTTTATGTTATCCTATAACTCAGCGTAAATACCGCAAAATTATTTGTTACTGTAAATGACTGCTCCCTAATCTCAGCTGGACCCAGCTGTGGAATAACGAAAAGTAATCTATAGCCGTAAGAATGGGATCATACCAAAGCTGGATCAAGCCTATAAGAGATTAGTAAATGTACATTGAGAGATACGGAGTGATCTGACACCCAGTATTGACAAAAGGTATACGACGAAGTGATGTCGGCAGCATTTCTCAGCACAATCAATCAGGAGAGGCAAATCTGAGTCACTTAACACAAGTAACTATAAGAAAGACAAACAGAATGTGTACAAATAAAGTTCGGAGCCAACTAAACTCAAGAAAATCAAAGACATACATATAAAGAAAAGCAGGAAGTTAAAAAGTTGGTTTCAAAAGTTAATTCTTTTGTGTTGTTCCTTAACTTTTTCAAATTGATTTCTTCACACCACTTCTTGTTAGTTCGCACGAAGCACACGAATCTCCCAAACCTCCAGATTCTTCGTCTAGTTAATGGGGTAACGTGTTGAGCCGTGAAACACACAGCTTTACACGTGCCCCGTAATTCATAGACATGTTTTCGCTTCTGAGAACAACTTGGCGCAGGAGTTCTTGTGTGCTGGCCTTCGCTTGGCTTCTGAATTATCGAATTGTACGTTTACTCGGAATTTTTCTCACCTTCGTGTGATTTAAACCTTTTGTGTTCATATTTTGTTTTATTTGTCTTGCAATTTTTAACTGTGCCGCTTTGACTTTGCTCAAAGCCCGAATTGGAAAGATGCCTTCCGAATCTCAAGTTTTCATCGAAAGTTTTGCTTTTGATCTAATTGAATCAGGCTCTAAATTCATGTTTAATGACAGTTTACGTAGTTTGTGCTTTGCAATAAATTTGACTAATTCAAACTCATCATTAAAACTTTCGAGAATTGTTGCCAAATGATAAATTATGCATCATTTTCTCTCTCCATTGACTGTTGCGAGTTCCTTCTTCCATTGCGCATTGATACACGCAGGCTTTCCGTTTACAACATCTTGCAATGTAATTTACTCAGTTTGAGTTCCGAGAGCTGCTCTGACCAGCAGCTGCCAGTTTTCCGTTTCCTAAATGAGTTCTCCGCCGGGCACATTGCAGAGTTTTCTCATTCGCTTGAATTTTCTTGCAATGCGATGGAGTAACTTTCAAATGACGTATCGCTTCTCGGGCAAAGTTTTACTTCAGGATCGGAGCGGAACGGCTGTTACGTTGTGCGTCATATTAATGATGTTATGATAATCGTAACAGTAGTTAGCATCCAAGATGCGATGATCGTTCGTGGGAAGAGAAAGCGGTTTCTTTCTTTTACTAGCATAGAAAAAGCAAATGTAAGATCGAGTGTCTGTTAGCTGAACTAATGGCACTTCTCTGATTCGAATTAGAACATATTGAAAATGTAAAATTTACTCAAAAATACGTATTTCGAAAAGTGTTTATCAACTAAAACATTGACTTTGATGACAAGACAAGTGTTGTGAAGAAGCGATACGATATACTTTATTGGCATGTCTTCATGGCATGAGTTTCGATGCGTTGTTCAGCAATAGCAATAGCAACCGCAAATAGAGTGACATATGGTGCAAATGATGTTGAGCAACTCGCCATCTCTCTTCTACACAGCTTTGTGTCTTCTAACGAGCTTCACCGCAAAAGGAATCAACGCTACTTAGTCTCAATCTGTCGTCTCGTGACACTGCTTACATTTGTAAAATTGTAATTATGATCATTATTGAATTACTAACGCGAGTTTACAACTTGTTTTCATACACAATGGCGTCTGATCAATTAGTCACTGCTATTTTTGGCCAACAAGACTTGAAAGCGTAATTCAATTCAACTCAATGGAAAATCAATGCCCAAAAATTTTATAATCTCTTCGTGCTGTTACTGATTGAATGGAAGAATTAACGTGTTTTGATTTCGGTGCTTCTGCCGATAGGGCAACGATGATGATGTCAAATAAATAAATTTGTAAAAGATGTTAGGCTAATTCCTACAAACAACGGCAAGCGCTTGTACATAAATGGTTTCGGCGTTCATGCATCGCTACGATCACAGTCACAACAGTCAATAATTCAATGACTCTTGCTGGTATATCTTGCGCTTGGAATGTTTCAGAACGTTAAACAGGAAAACTGAGCAGTGGCCATCCTTCTCTAAAAATGCATAACTCATACGTGTCGTAAAATCGTTTCGAGGACACACTGCAGTGTTGCGCGCTTCGGTGGCACATACAACCAACTGGCAGCACATTCCGTATTAAAATGGCATAAATCTGAAAGATGTGGCCATGCCTTGATTTACGAAGGATCTTGGCAGACACAGAAAGTCATTGACTGACCGGCAGTTGCAATTGCATATCACCTCTGAGCAATGAGCAAGGGATGAACACATTTGCGCTCATTCTCGCATAATTTTATGACACGATTAGAAAATTTTTATGCATTAAAGTGAGAGCAAGATTGTATAACAATAACAAGCGGATTGGTGCCATAAACAAATTTTCACAAGAAGCATGAGTCCTTGCATTACAATTAGCATTGATGTAGACGAGAATTTGAACGGGTAGAAGTGGGCAGGAAAACGAAGAAAAAATACCACCGTGATAGCGTCTTGCATTTATTGGCCCTTATGAGCGAGCAGCATAATTACAACATGTACAAAGATCCTCTTTAGCTCAACGAAGCGCATTGCGAAATGGATGGACTTGAGAACTGACATGGTTTGAGCACGTTTTCGTAATTAAATTCAAATCCTTCTCGCTGAGAAAGATGTGCGGCCAAATGAATTAAATTTCTAAACACGGTCGCATTCAGAAAAAGAAACCCTTTTCGTAAGCACAACATTCATTTTGGTTTGGTCCACGTTTTTCACAGACCCAGTAGGGAGCCTTGCCTTGGCGCGCCACTGTTTTCCTCACAACACAGTCATAAGTGCATAAATTGTTGATCATTCATGAACACTGTCACTGTGTTGTCACTGGAAGCTGTTTCTAAGTACTGTCGTGTTGGTGGGTGGGTTGGGGGATGATCATATCTTTATTAATACGAAATGACTCTGAGTTGATACAAGATTAAAAGATTTCATTGTGATGTCTTTCGTCGTGTTAGTTTTCATAACATCCACTCAGATTGTATTATCTGGTGAGATTCTTCCCGCGCAGGCCGTGCTCCTCTCTGTGCGATTCTTTCTCCCTGTATCGAATTAATAATTTAGAAGGGATTCTCAACACTCACCACTCCAGATGCGGGCCAGCGAATCGAGAGAGTGTCTAGATTGCTTGTAACAACAATATCATTATTAAAATCGTAATCGTAATATAATTTGTGGTGTCGCATTCTGCATTCACAATGGGTGAATGCAGAGGACGGCAGATGGATCATGATCGCACAGTGCCAGGCACAAGGTGACGATGATGATCAATTTTGAATATAGAACACATGCTATTTTTATTTAATGATAATATTATCACTTGAATTTAGACGAGATTAGGGCATTATGTTCTGGAAACAGATTTGCCAGCTTCTAAAAAGCAGAGACGGAGAGACAGACGGGCCAGGGTTTGCACTTTTCCACGGCCCGAGAGTCCCCTGCGTCTACGGCGAGAGAAAGCTGTGAGGCATTGTGCGAGGAAAGAATGAGAGCACCATCAGCTCGAATCGTTGTCACGTTATAAAAAAGAATGTAAAACTACCCGCTTATTGCCCGAACGTGTGTTACAATAAAAAATAGACGGGAAAATTGTTCGGCAATATGTACATAACTCGACAATAACAAGTTCCTCTGCAGCGCTGCGGTGCAGGAACAAACTGGTTCATTCCAGCCGCATGACATGGCACGGAGGCGAGATGCGATGATACCATCTTTCGATTTGCACGATCCAGTCTATTCCATCGTTCTCGAACCGCGGCGCTTTGATGGATGATGAAAAGGCCAATGATGTTATGCACAGATACTGCACAATAATCGAATCATGGAAGTTTTCTTTTCCAAACTTTAAACTGTAATACCATCACGTCATTACGAGGGATTGAGATTCCTTCCACAATCACAACGCAATATGCATTGCGAACACCGTAATGCTGTAAATTTAATAGGACAGCATTCTCGTCATTTTATTATCATGTAACTTTAAGTGATAGCGCGCGCCGAGCCGACGTTTTCAAGTGCTCCACTTGTGCTAGCGATATTGCCATTCTGTTGTCTCGTTCTTTCTCCTCGTTTGGCATACGGAAGGCAAGGAGAAAGCCGGCGATGATAGTCAAATAAATTGGTAAATGCGTTTGGTTGCTGGATAGCATCTATTCTGTTGTTCTGCCCTTCCACTACGCTGCTCTCCTCGCCGCCCCGCTATCGAGTCATCTCTCTTCCCGACCGACTTTCATTTTCTCGTCCTCTCCGCACGGCATCGTCGCCAAAGAGCAGTCAGCAGTCTAATAAGGGCAACTGCTCGCTACTTATTAGAATACTACACCGCCACCAGTTCAAGCCAAATTCAGATACTCGACTATTGGAACTCTGACGTGGTCTTTTAAAGGGGTTTCTTCTCTCTCTCTCACACTCCAACTCACTTTTTCTGTTTCTTTTTGGATGGCAGGTTTTCAAAATGAAATTCCTCTGATATTGCGTTTTCAGTCACGACCTTCTCCTTTCAAGTATCAGAACCGACATCAGCGTCATGCACTTGCAATGGCTCCTCATCATTGTAGAGGGTGAAGCAGAGTGCGGAATTGACTCAAAGCACTCACCCGGCCATTTGCTAATTTTCTACTTGCGATTCATTTTTACTTGTATCTTACTATCGTTGCAATACTCGCCAAACTGCGAAACTACTGGCATCTAAATGCAGACTTAAAATATGCTTTATGCATTTTATGGCACACGTTTTGAGTTTTGTTAACAAAAGCGGCGCATTATGTTCCAAAATGCTTGTAACCTTTTCTTCCGCCACCAAACAGAACCCGCAGCCACAACCACTACCGCATAAATAAATATGTGCGCAGTAAGTATAATATTGTTATACATCTTTTGATGCAATATGATCTTTTCGCGGTATCTCCGCTGCCACCACCGGCGCGGTATTCTTTTCCTCAGACTCCTTTGCGTGCGTTTGTATATTATTATTAAACATGTCGGCTGATGACAAGTGAAATGATATCAAAGCATCTGCTTTCTTTTCTCTCGTCTTTCTCTTTTATTTTTTCTTCACTCGCCCTGTATCTTCGTGTATTTCAATTTTCAAGCTTGACTTCACGAAATGATTGAAAAAATTCTTCTCTTCTTGAGTTTGCCTCAAAGCTGGTTGCACTGCAGATACACGAGTCTAATGTTTGTGATAAACGTGCAATAATGTATGGCAACAGCCACCAGCAGCCCACATCAACTTATTGCGACGCGGAGAGTGAGTGAAGGCCTTTGACTTTGAGTGAAATGTAATCTAAAACGAGCTGGTGATGATCTGGCAGGATGAGACATGCCTGCGCTTTCTTCGCTGAAGTGCGGAGCGTGAAAGTTATGCGGGTAGTTTAGCTTGGTGCACAATTTCTGCTTGTGGTAGTTGTTTAGCGAGGTTAACATCTGAAAATTCCAACCCTTCGTCTCACCTGCACTGCACTTCTCCGTTTCCCCGTCCACCCTTGCTCTCGTTGTGTCTGTCTGTGTCGGTGATGTATCCTTTTCAAAGAAAAATTGAAATAAAATAAAATAATAATATTTACGCTGTAAATCTTCGGCAAGATGTAAAAAACCAAAGATTTAATATTTCATCTCGCGTTACTTCCACTTGAGAGACTCCAGCAGCCCCAAGAGTCAATTCATCTCTTCGTTCCATTCTTCTATTGCATTACGGCTCCAGCACAGAGCCACTGGATAACGCTGCGGCGTCGTGGAGGAACGGCCGAGTCCGCGTCCACATTCTCAATCTTCGCATTTATTTCGCTCTCCTTCGTTTCCAATCTCCTTATTTTATTACGAAACACACGACTCTGTTCGCTTTGCTGGCATTAACATAATGCGAGGATGGCGTATCAAACTTGTGTATTTATGATATTATAAGATTTATTTTCAATTTTGATCGTAAATAACATTACGGTGGTGTTCCGTGTCCTTAAAGTTAGCATTCACACGTTTGTGTGTGTGTCGCCTTCAAAATCCAGTTTCGGTTTTTGGGGCTACGTTCTTGTTAAGTCAGTCAAGTGGCAAATGTCGACTGCAAGCACTTTTATGGCTGATAATGAATTGTGCCGTGGTGCATTCAATTCAGGCTTGAATTTTTTAACAAGTCAATTTGGTTCATTTACTTCATTCTACCTTCCATTTCTAAATTTAAGGTGCGCTGCACTCGGCAGACAATCCGTCTTGTTAGAGGTGAGAAAATGTGACTGAGGAGCGGTGATTTGTGAAGTCGAACCGGAATTATGACAATGAAGAAAATCTTTTCACGTGACAAACGCAAACGTCCCAGGAATACCAGGTTGAGCCGAGCTTGGAAGGATCTTTTGAAAAATTGAATGAATGAAATGGATGAATGAATGAAGTCGAGTAGAATAATAAATACGAGAGAGGAAGCGGCAATAAAAAGCATGTGTTTCGCTCTTCTTTAGAAAGAACTGAAATAAAACGTAGCTCTGCTCTACCTGGATTCTGGGCAGACAATATGAATTACTCAAAGAAGGTTTTCGTTTCGCCTGAAAAAGTCAAAAAGATTTAAGGGAAGTAAGTCACTTTAATTCGTTCGTTGATACGTACAGGATTTAGTGTGAAAGAAATACGACACCTCGGCTTTGTCAACGCAGACTTAATACCTTGAAGCTAATAAAACCAAACACCAGCTTAACTACTCTGAAACTCAAACCACAAACACTGGCTGCCTACGAATCAGAACTGACGATCTCGACTGTGCATAATATTTTGGACCGGCAAACCGAAGCATAATTTCATTATTTAAAACATGCTTAATTAGGAGACGTTTGACTTAAATAATGTCGGTGTCACGGGCGGCCGTACGTAGGACAGAAAAGCAAATGAGCATCCAGCCCCCATATAATAGCCGTGTCACTACCGTGGGACCGGCCGGCCCAATAAGCAAATGAGTCGAACGTATGACTCTACACGGCGCGCCTACACGACTCCGTACTTTATCTCACTGCCGTACGTCAGCGTGACGTTAGCTTGCCGCTTCCTTTCTTCACTTAGTTCCTTGACTAGATAATTGGCTAGTCCTTTTAAGCGACAAGCTTCCTGCATTTTACGATGCTGGAAATTACGGGTTCTGACGTTCGGAGCATGAGGCCAGATAAAACACGAAATCGTGTTTCATCTTGTTTGCTAAATTCTTGTGTGATTGAAAGTTGCAATAATACTTAAAAATTGAATGGCAGAAATATATGTGCGAAGTGTTGGCTGTAAAACATGAAGGTATAGCATGGAAAACACTAAACCGGGGATTATGTTTGAAATTACAACCTTACCTTAACTGCTTGAAATTATGTCCCGTGTTGATCCTCCATCATTACATTGCCATCATGCCCTGTATCATCAGCCCAGTTGCCGCTCCTTGCTTGCAGTAAAGTTCAGGGTTTGTGCTTTATTGGTTATTACAAACAAGTTGAGACATTTTGATGACCTCATTCAGATAGACAAGACGCACGACACATAAATTCGCTTGCAGTAATGTTTTCGCTGGACAAGTGCACCATAGCAATTGTTTATTACTTTTGTCATAAAAATGAGCATTCTGCTGCTGGTACTACTGCTGGCAAGCCAAGCCAATTCATTTTGCAAGTTTATTGTAGTGACGCTTCGTGTTTAAAGTTGAGTGCGCTTTAGTGACATTAAAATTTTAATGGCGACGAGTTTGAATTGCAGAAAATGAAGGTTGCTGGAACGAATTCACATTAAGGCTATTCTTAATTAAGAATTACTACTTGTGCAGGTGGGTGGCATTTTATGGTATGCGAAAAGCCTAGTAAGAAAACTGCTCTCGTAAAATAGTAGATGACATGAGTTCTGCTCGTGTACGCTGTATGCAAAATTTACATTTTGTGATTTAGCATTCCCTTCGAAGGGCACAGATTTGTTCAAGTCACCGGCTATGGCACGAAAACACGATCATACAAAAGTTGCAGTCGTATGTGTGTGCATTTGCCCGGAATCGCGTTAAACTTTTTTCAAATTCACTCAGGTGTTCAACTAATGCGATCATGAAACTGTCGGCGCACCTTTGTGACTTGTCACGATGATTCAAACTCATGTAGCGCAGACATTTCGGGTTTGGTACGAGGCACGAGCATGCAGCACTGTACAACAATGACATGAAATACCCTGAGCCTAGGCAGGCTGTAATGCGATGCGAAGCGCTCCATTCCATTCCGTCCCGGTGTTGCATTGTGTCACGTACTTGCGTACATTCCAAGTCCACACCTCGTCAAACTCAATTACATGTCAACGTGGCCGATGCAGAGCTAAAGTGACTTGTTGCTTTTGCTTCTGAGTGTGTTCAGGATTCGAA
Organism: Mesaphorura yosii; assembly: GCA_009869945.1. NCBI lineage: Eukaryota > Metazoa > Arthropoda > Collembola > Poduromorpha > Tullbergiidae > Mesaphorura > Mesaphorura yosii. Next base: position 12,971 of record WIXG01000557.1, read on the forward strand.
TAAATGACTTCTGCATTGTGAATGGGGATTATACCTCAACCTCAACTGCGCGTCAGGCATCCACTGCGGATTTATTTTCGAGGGTGCGAAAGGTTTACGGTTTGTTGTTGCGCTTCGAAGGCACCGTGGTTGGTTGCTGACTGCTCTTTCCAGGCGCTACTTACTTTCGTAATCCGTCACAGTTTGATTGGCATTCCTTTTGACTGCTATTCTTCTTACTAATCATGGTTCATGTTGCAATGAGTGTCTGACCGGGCAATTTCGCTTAATGCTACAATTAATAAAGTCACGTGATTTCTTAACCTATCAAATTTATCGAAGTTAGGAGATGTATGAATTTCGATTCAAGGCCATCCTAAGTCAAAGGCAAAGCCGACTAAGGACAGATGCAAAACATGCCCTATTCGTATATTGTTATATTGTCCAAGGGAAACCTTTTTCATTCTCGCTGTTCTGCTTTTCCATGCAATGCTCTTCAACAGTTTCAACGCAACGCAAGTTTGTTCTCTTCGACAGTGTATTGAAATTCATTGAGATTTAAGACCCACGACCGGCCGCAGAGGTTCAGTACTAGAAAGTCATTCCAGGGTTCTGCACTTTGCCGTTTACTACAGACACAAATAAATCTCTGTCCTCATCCTCTCGTGCTAATTTGAAATTCTGCCATAATTTGTTGTCTCTACCGAGCAAAAACCCAGGCATTTTATTTCGTGAAAGTGTTGGAACATGGAAGTTTTGTCAATGGCCGATTCCGGAAGGAAGTCAACAAGTTCGGGAAGAGGCCAGCCGAATTCTTGTTCAGGTAACTCACAGACCTTGGGTCTCAAGCGTATTTATTTGATCCTCGAGATTTTATATCCAATTTCTCTTGCTTGCATTTATGCATGCACGGTGACTTAAACAACAGATTTTTCGTGTCGGTATTATTTATGTCCTGTTGATATTTGTTCCGTGAACCGGAATCGGAATGTCTTAACTCCTGCCTCGTACAGAATAAAGCCACTTCTACACTTGACACTTTCTGTAAGAGCGGAGGAAGTCGTGACTTTAAAACTTGAAACAATAAATGCCGGACGAGGACTTTTCGTTTAAACCTAAGCGCAGTCACCATCTTGCCGTTTCTTCCGACTGCCAGTTGGATGAAACTGATATTAAAATAAATAAAAATTCGAAACGGAGCACAAAGTGTTTCTTTCCGAAAACAAGTGCAGAATTTGTCTTTCAAAGAGTTTTATGACTTTTTCTCACGCGTCGTATTTTTCTTGCCTTAACGCGGTATACATTGTATTGGTTGGATTCATTCATCTTTTCTGGCTGTCTTGTTGACTTTCACTGCCGCCGTACATCTCTCGAGTATTTTTTCTACCCCCACTCTTTGTTTAACTCCAACTGCCTTATTTCACGTTCTACCCGCATATTCTTTACCCTTTCACACTCGTGACACTTGGCTTCTTGTCTCGCCTGGCTTTTACGTCGCCTCCGAATGCCATGCATGCTTATCTTTTTCACATGACACGAACAATTGCAAAACACTTATGCTTCTCACTCCACCGCTGTCTTGTGTTTATGTTTTGTTTGCTATCTCGTCTCCGTCGCATGCGGTTGATATGAATTCATAATACGACACCGAAGAGGGGCAGACACGCCATAAAATAAAAATATAAAATACGGACGTCGTGAGATGAAAGCGAGATAGGATGAAAGGTAGAAATTATATGCGAAGATAAAAGTTTTTTTCAATTCAAAGTCAAGTAGTCAAGTGTGAGATGCGAAAAATAATAAGACAAAGAAGGAAAGAGTCAAGTCAAGTTGTGGCTTCGCAAACAGTGACGTACGTCGAAGCGGGGCTCGCTCGAGTGACAGAGCAGGCAGGCGGATTCGAAGTGGCTATAAAAATGAATAATAAAACTTGTAAAAATATATCCTGAATTCACAAGATGAAACACCGCTATCAACCTGTTGTCTGTCAGTTTCGTTTTGCCGTTTCGTCTTGTCGACATTTGCGAACATCAAATTCACGCTATAATTTAAATCTAATTTAATTTTTGAGTCGGAGCAAAAGCAACTCACGTTACACCGAATTAGTCTGACGCTGTATGATCATTTGTTTCAAGAAGTGCAGCTCACGCGTACACTCTAAACTCTAGACGATTCTAGAAGGGCGTACTGCAGATTTACAACCTCTTCAGTACCGTACGGTGGTGGCACAGGATTAAGCCCGGTCGTTTCATTGTGTGCACTGCAGTGGGTGAGAAACAATTCAATTAAATGCTTAAGAAAACTTGCCGACAGTTGAAGTAGAACTCGGAAGTATTTATATTACCACTTTCACCATGCATACCGCCTTACTTTCGCATTCTCATCATAATCGTCAACAGCAGCAGAAGAAAAGCAGAACAGGGGCTTTGGATACTGCTCGCGTTATTGCACTCAGCAGAGCCAGATTCCTGCCTGGTTGGCTTGAGAGGGTTCTTCACATTCCGGAGTTATTATGATCAGACAACATTTATTATTTTATTCCGAAATTCTCTGTTGCCTGCCTGCTAAATTGCTTCTTCGAAAACACAAATATTTTTTTATATTCCCAGCCAGCAAATCCGCGCCGTGCCGTCGAGGCAGTTTGCCGTAATCTATTAAGAACCACTTCATCTGCATACACGCTCCTTTTATTACCGTACATAAATATTCTATGGAGCTTGTGTTGCTTTGATTCTTTTTCAAGCGGTAATTCGTGTTTTCATCTCCCTTTTAATTGAATGAGCGCCAAAGTTATTTGAGTCTTTGAACACCAGTTCGAGTATTTATGAGCGCGTGCATCAAACGCAATCACGATTAATTGAGAACTCAGGAACTGACAACAGTGCACACCAGAAAGATACAGTACAACAGTGAACGCTACGTTTTCGTTATAAAACTCCAACGACCATTACGAGTAGCGTCACGCCGTGCCGCTAACTCGAACGGCGAAGACCAGAGTGGTGACGACCAACCATAATGTGATGTAATCATACTTTAATAAACGTTTGCGTTGTACAAACAGCAAGGGTTTCTGCTGCCGTTCAAATCAGGGCCGGGTAGAATGAATGAGATTTCTTCTTAATAGAATTTAGAATATAAGTTATTATCCCGTTGTGAATGAGGATGTCCATGTCTTACATTCCGACCATAAGTCGAACTCCAACAAAAGACCGCTCCGATGCCACGGTCTCTGAGCCCAACAACCATTTCAGGATTACTCCATAAAAGTTTCATTCGGAGGAGAGAAGGGTGGAAATTGATCCCGGCGACGAGAGTGACTTAATGAATTGTGCCTTTTATTGTGTCGCACTGCCGCGAAAGGCCAAAGAAGGGTAGTTAGTGTCTAAACGCGCACACAAGCTCGATGATCATATATTTACCGAAATATTAATAAAAAGAAGCTGGTGACATTTAAAAGAGACAGGAAAAAATAATGTTCACACATTATGAGCTCTTTATGTCAGTGTTCAGTGTTTGGTTCAGGATGTTTGTCGTTGTTACTGCTGTGTTGTTATTATTGTGATTGCCCTTCTGATCCGATGTGATGATGTAATTTGGGAGAGTCAACCGTCTATTAGCGATAATATATGTGGACGGGATTATGATCCCGTGTGAACTTTTACTCTAGTCCAGTTGTCCAACGGCGCAATGAGACAGGGCAGATGGTCACCTAATAAAGAATTCTGAGGCATTTGATCATCTCCAAGCGCTCAATTATAAAATAAGATCGTTTGATAGTTTATTTATTCGCGTTTTTACAGCCGGATGTAGACCTGATGACTAGATTTCCGTATCTTGCTGTGATCTGTATTCATAAGAAACATGATGATCATTATGAGCTTTTAATAACTCACAACATAAAGACCCTGCGGTCGCAGAGTGTGCAGAGTCTGTGCGGTGTTTGTGGTAAGTTTAAGGATTCGCATCCGTGCAGTGGCCTGTTATCGGCTGCATTCCAAACTTTAAGTTTTCAACAGCTTTTCCCCGTCCTTTGTTTTCCTCAGTTCGAGCAAAGAATAAGAAATTGTTCTTCATAAATCATGGGATTGTTTTTAAATGGAAACATTTGGTTTCTATTCTCCTGCCGTGCAGATTCCTCGAGAAAGAGGCTGAGAGTAGACGTGTAGAACAAATTGATGGCTACATTTATGCCCATTTCCTACTTCCCTTTCTCCCCACAACCTTTCCACCATCCAGCTTGCTCGCAGAGTGGAAGTTGGGTTCAACAAATGAAATAAAAATAAAAATTGTAGTTTTAGGACCGCAATGATCGCTTCCAGATGGGACTTTTCTTTTTATTCCTACAGTTTATAGCTTCTCTCTAGATGCAACATTGTATTGTGTTGTATTTGATGATTCCCGAAGAGTAATTTATCCTCCAAGATTTTATATTTGCTTACCTTTCCTCGCCCTTCCATTGATCGGCGTGTTTACATATACAAAGTGAGTGAAGACACTCTTCGTTCACTTCTGGTGAAATTCCACTGAATTCTGGCGTGTGGTGCTGCTTATCTTTCCGTCCCATTGTCACATTCCTCCGATTGCAATATCTGTCGTTGAGACTTTGATCCCAGTCAATGCTGATCTGAATTCACTAAATTGCATGTGTGGCTCGAGTCGATCGGAGGATTGACAGATCCAATATTGAATCGCAGTGTTTATGCAGCATTTATTTTTTGTGAAAGGAGACGATGACAATGACAATACAGACATGCCATTCCTTGGCGTTAGTTTGTACCGAATTGCGATGCAATTTCCTTTCATGAATATCATCTTGATGTGAGCCGGTGTCTTCGTTTCAACTGTCAGATTAAAACACCTTGGGAATGACACTGCTTCGCACGGAGACTGGAAAGTGTTGCAAATGATATGCTCCGGCGTTGCTTCAACCCTTTCGACTTTATCGTTGCATTTAGTTTAGATTTGGTTTAGAGCAGTGCTGCCCAGAATTATGTGCCGTATATGTAAGCCCGGTTGCCCGTTCCTTTTAGTTTATAGTATGTAAACCGCCCGACTCCCAAAGTCCCATTCTATTAGTGAAAATAGGTCCCCTGATATCATAATATATGACGGGCGAAAACCTCTCATTTCACCAGCACTTGGCCAGATTTCTTTCTTTCATATTTAGTAAGAAGTATAATCTCCTCAATGTGAGGATCACGCGTTATGCAAAATTTATCCAAGCCCCTTTTGGCAAGTTCCGCGTCTTTCAATCTATGTGGAAATGAAACTTCATTTATTATTGCAACTTGGAGCCCACACGACATTAATGCTTTGACAAGGTCAGTAAATGCAATAACGATGGAGATTTCCAGGCTTGATTGTGGAATTACTTTGGGAGTATGTGAGGATTGACTTCAAAATTCTCTCCAGTTCGCCTTCTCTGTAATCCTAATTTTGTGCTGTGTGGCTGACGCCGTGGGCCAGCTGGCCACGTCTTCTCTGTTCGCTCACTGAATACGAAAACACTGTATTTAGGCGCTGCTGAGTCCTGCTGGTCACGCACTAGCGAAGTAGCGTGTTTAGTGGATCAAAATAAATAAATACAAAATATAATATTTGGAGTTGCGACAGCATCCACTTGAGCCCAACTTTTGTTTGAAAGCGCACTCTCTTTGATCCAGCAGTATTTTGTATTGGCAGCTGGTCTCAAAGTGCGAGAGTTTGGCCAAGTTTATCATCAGGAGAAAAGCCAGAGCTCGAGAAAGCGGGAGAAAGGGATTCGAGTTTTGGTGGTCAAGAGAATTGAGAAAAGTCGAGTTGAATGAGTGAGTGCAGAATAATAGGAAGAAGAGTCCTCAGGATGACCCACTTGAGCCAGAGGGATTTGTCAGACACTTGTTAGCGACCCAAAACACACGTCCACCTTAAGCCCTCCCTTGTGTTTTACGGCTCCAGTTTCCATTTGTCATCGGCACTTTCTGTTTCGCCACATGCTTGCACGCATTAATGGGAAATATTATTGTAACAGTAGTGAGTCGCTTCCTAGCGCGAACCACAGGCAGTGCCCCCACTGGCTGCCGATTTGTGGGGGTCGAAAGGGCGAGTTGTTAGAGACAAGGTGAAATGGCTTGTGCACGAGGATGGTGGAGAGATCGAGATAAAAATCCTTTTTGTCTCATCTGCTCCAACTTGGTCTGATAGATGGGCGCGTTGACGGCTTTGGTTATTGCCTCGTTACTCGGGATATCGAACTCAATCCCTCGCGCAAACCTTTCGGCTTTCTTGTCCTAAATTCACATGAAAAAATGAAAGCACACCTGAACCCCTATCTTTCACTTCTTAATGGTTTCTCCAACTTCTCTGCCGCATACGACGAGCCACTTTGCTTTCTCCTCACTGCACTGCGAATTCACACAGATGCTCTCTTCCGTGAGCACGATTCCCACCTAATACCACTACTTAACTCATCTAAACCCTTTATGAAAACAACTTGTCTCTCGCTCCACTCAACCATGCTAAGTAAGTCATAATAATAATGAAAACATTATGAGCCTTGTGTTCCGAGACGAGAAGATCCAATTTTCATCCTTAAGCCCTCACCTCAATTTTCTCCTGCACACCACGCAATATTCCTCTCGTAACTTGATACTAGACGGGATCTGGTACAGCATCGCATCTCTCGCCTCGTACTAGGGTGAAAAGAATCTCGAATTTATTAACACTTTACCCGCTTGGGAAGCAAACCGTTCACCGCCTTCGAAAACTCGTACATGCCGCGCACTAATCCGGCCATTATTCAGTCTCCGCTTAATTAATTATTCAATTATTGTAAATCTGCGATAAGTTGTGAACACGCGTAATTGATTACGGTCGAAATTGCTTACAACATGCCGGTATAAATCACGATTGGATTTAATAGGCCAAAGAATATTCTCACTAATGCCTGAAATTAATTAGATTTGGTGATATTAAAGCAAAGTGAAGTGGGTTGCTAGCTGGCTAAAACTCTGTGTGGCTTCAATAATAGAATAGAAATGTTCTCGCTTCGGCGAAGAGTCCGGTGCTTGCTCCTAAGGTTAAATGCTAGAATGATTCCTCTTTTGTTCTTTTCTCAATCTTCGAATGAACCGCAGTTATAGTATTTCCCGTATCAGAATTTTATAATAATAAATGCTTGAATCTCAAATTGCCATGTGCTCAAAACAACAACCAAGTCACGACGTTAACATTTTCTTCAGCCCTCTTGAATGGCTGTTTGCAAAATAAACCGAAAGGCTATATCGTTCGCTCTTGTCTCATCATGAAATCTAAAATATTTATCATGTCTGCTCTGTCATCCTCCGACTTCTCGGAATAGCTTGGTCTTGTCAGTTAATGTATTTCTTATCTTTCAGAAACTTCTGGTTTCATTTTTGATTCTATATCATTTTGAGTTCCGCCGTCGTATGTCTTGAACTGAACATCGCATGACACTGGTGTCAACTACAATTCGATTTATTTTGTTGTTTCAATTTATTATAATGAGAATATCCTTGAGCAATGAAAGATGCGGTTCGATCCTCTGATCCTGGTTTTGGTGACCTGCCTCATGTCTTTGATGTTGTTGCATAAATATGATCTTGCACTGCATATCATATTTGGCCTCGTGGGTGTACGGAAATGCTGATCATTTGATATCGAGTCACTTCGCGGGCCGAGCCTTCAACGCTTAGTTGAGAAAACAGCAATTTATTCCATATGTCGAACTCGGGTAGGTTGAATCTATGATGACATTTAAAACGAAAACTGTTTTACTTACAGCATAATTCCTTGAATGGACCGAGAATCAAATCTCTGAGTTAAAAAGGTGTCAAAGGAAACAAATCACAGTTCTGCTTCATCTATAAACTTGATTCGATCATTCCTGCTGAAGGAGAGGCATGCTCGCGGGATTGTAATTCATGACGCATGCCACGGACTTCTGCCTGTGCCCCGTGCACAGTTCAGAAGTTTGAGCTGCGTCAGACGCTGATAAAACAAACATCGGGCATGCTGCTGCTGATGCGCTGTAATTGTTGCTTGCACAAGAGATTACGAAAGTTGGTAGATTATAGACACATAATTCTCTGTTCTCTCTGTTTACCAAGCTGAACACTCTGAGCTAACTAGTATTCGGTTGGACACGTTGACAAACATCTGCCGATCCTTCGCCCACCGGTCTCAGTCGATCGCCTGAGATCAGCCGTGCATTGCATAAAAAAGATGTATGAAAGAATTAAAATTCATATGGGACTGAAACATGCGTGGGCTAAGCTACGTGTTCATTACAAATTATGCCCATGAAGCTTTAAACATTGTTCTTCATTGCCTTGCAGGGAGACGGAAGGGGAACGGATGCGACGGACTGTCGTGCCCAGTGTGCAAGATGCCGTTACGCCCTCACGATCTGGAGGCTCATCTTCTAGCGGAAGTGGAGCAAATTATGTGCATGAGTCGTCTCCGTCGTCAGCAGCATTTGTCACGAGATGAGGCGTCAGTGTCTTCGTCGGCGGACTCTCCAAGTGGTTCAATGAAGAAGGACGGCGGTTCAGAAATCAGTCATGACTCGAGATTGGAGGTAAAATTGACAAGTCCGACATTTGTTCAAGGGTTATTTGAAGGCGTCGATCTTGTTCACAGACATATCATCGTATTCGTGCCAATCGACACTCAAGACTTCGGATTAAAACAAGAAGACGTCGGGAAGAAAGCGGCGGAGGTGCGCACGTTACCTGCCCCGTCTGCCAAGTTCCTCTCCAAGGGACAAATGAACAATTTTCGGCCCATGTCGAGGCTTGTATTCGAAAGGTAACAAAACATTCCGCATCAATTACATATCCTTGGGTTTAAACAAGCACGTCAAACAGATAGTCAGGTTTGAAACAGGTTCATCGAAGGTTAACGGAAATTGAACATTAACGGGCATCTAAATCCATGAATACAGCAAAAACAAAATCAGTTTCAAATTTTGTGCACTGAATCAGCCACTGCTATTTATTAAATTCCAATCATAAGCCAAATTGGCGCCATTTCTCTTGGCGTCTTCAATTAATTTTTGAAAAAGTGACTGAAGGTATATGCGTAATCTGGAGCTTCTTCGAAGCCAAGTCTTCTGCAGTAGTCGACACATTTTGCGAATTCAGCTGGCAGATCATGTGCACAAAATGGGACTAGCGTTACGTCCTGCGCCGTAACTTCTTCAACAAAGAGGACTTGTTCTTCATTACCTTGCACAAATCAGGCCTCAAACGTCTGTTTGCCATCGAGCAAATGCATACCACAGAGACCTATTTTTTCTTTACGATAGAAACACCTCTGCGAAAAACACAACGTGAAATACTTAAACTCATACGCTTGGTTAACTTAATTACAGAATGGTGACGTTCTTGATGAAGATGAGCCTGTTGACATTGAGGGAGATGGAGATACGAATGACACGGACGAATACAACTGGATTCATAATCGAAGAGTCAATTCTCGAAACAATCCAGGTCTGCGAGAGCAAAATGAAGTATTCTTATCGACTGTATGTGTTGATTACCAGTATCCATTTGCTCCAACAGGTACTGCAATTAATATGACCACCAATTCCAGACGACGTGATGAAGACAGCGATATGCTGGAAGTTGTTGTTGACGGGGACGAAACCTCCACTTACGGCCAGCCTCAGTACACCGAAGCCGACATCAAGGCAGCGGCGGCCTTGGCGAGTTCATCATCAGAGTCGAACAATTCACAGAAGGAGACGAAGTAATACTCTTTTGACTTGGCGCTTACCTTCAGAAAATATTCTTTAGTTAAAAAAGAAAACAATCTTCATTTTGTTTAACAGGAACAGGTGGCTCGACAACGACGAATCAGGTGGCGAGGATTTATCCACGTCAGTCGGGAACTCTTTAAGTAATCATGACAACGGAAATGGTGGTGGCAATTTAGTGCATGCCCTCAAGTCGAAGGTGCAGGACCTGGAACAGAAATTGAAAGGCGGGGTCTCCTCCAATTGCCTCATATGCATGGTAAGTGGAAGTGCAACTAAAAAATGCTTTGTGTGTGCTAATCTACTAATGTTCATGTCATCTTGCAGGACAAATATAAGAAGCCGGTCGTTTCAGTGTCCTGTTGGCACGTTCACTGTGAGCACTGTTGGTTGAAGTCTCTGGTAAGTTTCATGAATCTGAGCGTACCCTTTGAGTGTAATGCTTACTCACGGTGCGTTATTTCCATTGTAGTTCAACCAGAAGCTTTGCCCGCAGTGCAATGCGATTACGTCTGCATCGGATTTGAGAAGAATATTTTTATGATCTGGCAATTGAATCACAACTTGACCAGGCGAGAAGACACTCCGAAGGAGGCGACCCAACTTCGTATATTCAGCCAGATACCAAACTCTAGAAATCCGAGACCAGCTTGATTTCCCGTAATCCCGTGCGAATGTGTGAAAACGTGTACCCTTGAGTAGTTCCCATAAGTTTTTATTAGAATTCAAGTCATTAAATGTGTTTAGCCTAACTGCGCAAATACGTGTGAGGTTTATAGATTACTTAGAATTTTGACAGAGAATCAAACGTAAATTAAGTATGAAGCAAGCTAATATGGAAGATGTAAGGATTGTTTATGGTGCTCACTCCATATGTAATGAATGCTTAGGACGTCACATCTATTGTAGATTAGCTTGTACGATGTAAACCACTTAAGCAATGTGCGTATGGTGAAGCGGAAGCTACTCCTTTCTTGAATTGTCTTGTAAAGTGTAAAATTAAACAATTAATGAGTAAGGCCAAATTCAAGACGATGCAGGACATGTGTAGAAGAAAATCATTCATCTTTACTTTGGCCAAAAGTACATGAACGTAATCTTATCTAAAAAAAATCATGTTCAATCTGAAAAATAAATTGTTAAACTAAAACTTACTGAAGTCCAATGAAGTCCGAAAATCTTGAAAATGGAGCTGGAACACTGGAACTCGAGCATGAAATCAAACGTACCATTGTACATTGTACGGCATAATCGGACAGAAAGCATGCAAGCAGAAGTGCACATGCACAGTGTAGTCGCATGGTCGCATTGTCACACTCGAATCTTCAATGCAATGTGCGTACGTCACCTGTCGTTTAGCATGATAACAATTCCGTAGTAGACAGTAGTCTTGTGAATTCATCTTTGGTAGGATTTTGAAATTTTATTTTATTACCTACTTGAAAGATGATCTCATACTTGCAAAAGTTACTATTCATTTAGTTCGTCATATTTACAACAATCATGAACTCAAATCAGATTACAAATTATTCGGGGTAAGCTACGAAACATGTATCCAATGTCAGTATTCGACGGCGAGTCAAGTAGTGATCTATCAGACCAAGACGTCAGCCAAGACAAGGACCAACACCAAGGGGAGTCAGAGTTACAAGAGTCAGACTTGTCAGACTGGTCGTGTGATGACGAAGTTGATAATTTTCCAAGAGTCGCACTGTCATCCACTTCGCCGTCAGAGCGATCTGCAGACATCTCCGTCACTGATGCAGACTCAGATTCGTCATCCGCCGAACGGGAAATAATTCCAAAATACAAAGAAGTCAATGGTCACTACACTTATAAGGAAGGCCTTGTCGATGAACTGCTGCATAGACACTTCAAGGACGACGACGAGATTTCTGTATCAACCATCGAACTGGATGATTTCCTGACTCGACATCACTGGGACCTGGACGAATGGTTCCGAATATCACTCAGAATTCCCTACGTACCTGCTATTGATTATATCTCGGCTAACTTTATGAAGTATCTGAAATTGTCATTGGCACTTCAGGCGCATCACCTGGTAGTATGCCAGACTTTTACATTTCATGTTTTGCTCCATGCGTATAAATTCAATTATTTGCAGATATTCGCGATTCTATGGACTTTCATGTGCTGTAAGTTCTTGGCGATAAATGATAGTGAAGCAACACTGGCATTTACCCGCTACGGATTTTTCATGAAGCCTGTCATGGTTTGTGAAGCTGGACTCAATTACCTCTTACCCGTGCTTGGTTTCATTCGCCATGTCAATCAGAAGATTCATACTCTAGTTATCTATGTTAGCTAAATCCCTAGAACGCTCGGGCATTGATGTGTTGACTTGTGATCATGAATTTAATAGTTAACTCGTTCCTCGCAGCAAAACATGATCTCCTTCATCAACGTGTGTCATCTGTCTATATTGGTTTACTGTAGTGGCTATAACGTCTACATATTCTCCAAGCTTGACCAGTTTGCTGAGGATGTCATGCGAATTGGCGCGTACGCAGAAGTATGGCAACACACAGAAGTCATTGTGAGTACTAGATGAAAGCTTCACGTTGCATAGTTCGGTGCCAGCAATCGTGAAGGATTATTTTCATGTCCCGTTCTTGACGTTTGACCTTTCAGCGACAGTGTTGTGGCACCGAGTCAAAGCTAGATTGGAAATTCAACAGACAAGATCCTAACTTTACACTTCCGGAATCCTGCTGCGACACAGTCAACCTTGTTGTAATGCAGGAATTACTAAGCTTTCATGAATCCCTTTGAATTCGCATTAAGTGAATATCGGCTTGGACTTTGCGTTCAGGGAAACTGCACGGCTCAGAGCAAGTATCTTTGGACTGAGGGCTGCTTCAGTTCTTCTTCCGACGAAATGCGAGCAGTGCGTATCTTTGTATGGGTAACCTTCATTTTGCTAACCTTATCGCTTTATCATAATGTAAGTAAAAATTGAAAATCTAGAAAACAAGGAGCCCAACTTGAATTCGAATTCTGCTTTCTTGTCTTAACTTTATTGACAGCTTTCTACGTACATCGGTCTTGCAACAGTTCGCAGTTTCTTGAAGGCATACAAGTAAGTTGCGTATAACTTTTTTTGTGATACTTATTTCACCTGCTGACACCCTGCCTGACGTATTAACTCATTTGTAGCCACCACCTCGTCTACGGTCTTCCAAAATGGGTGAAAGTTAGACACAAAGAGTACCAATACAACTACGCCATAGAGCTGGAGGAGGACGAAGAGCAGCCTATGGAAGAGGAGAAGCCTAAAGAGGAAGAGGAACCGTCGCTAACCGACTCTCAGCTTTCGGCGATGGTGATGCGTCAGCGTCTCGATTCATACTTTGGATACTAACTTAAATGCAGCCAACTAACAAGTCTCAAAATTTCTCTTGCTTTCGGCTATCTGTAATCGTAGGTAATTTTACTGTATGATGATGCTTTGACGGTGCCATGTGCGAAAGTAAAAGTAACACATGTTGCTGTCCTCTCAAATGTTTCTCCCAAAATATTTTCCAATATTTAATTCTATGTGAATCTTGTGCCAAAACAAGAACAAGATAAATCCAAAAGAGCTCACACGGGTGCAAAATTGAAAATATTTTGCCAAATTTTCAAGAAATTCATTGTGCCTTTGACAGTGCATTTGTCACCCTGCATTGCCAAAGAATAAGTCTACGAGCAAATCCTTAAGTCTACATAAATAAATACTTATCTTACAATCAAACAGGAGCATATAAATGTCTTCAGCAGTTTTGTACTGCGTGCAGGTAATTAACTAAGAGTAAATATTATTCAGTTGAATCACAAAAGTTTCATTTGCAATTCCTTCTTGTCGCTTACAAAATGAGTACACGAGTTTCGATAAATTGATAAAGATATCAAATGAGATATCAAATGAGCGAGAACTCTCATGATCCTCGAATTGGTCCTAAAGGAAAATAACTTAAAGCTAAGACACACACAAATAATAAAAGTGGTCAACTTAGAAAAGCCAAACACAACATTGCAAGAATCAATGTTATACACAGTTCTCACAGTTGATTCGTACCTTAAAATTGAAGATTGACTTAGAAATTGAGATACAAATGTTCATTTGTCGTCTTACAAAATATCGAGATCAGCTACAAAAAATGGAAACGTTCAAATGCTTAGCTTAGTATCTCACAAAAGAATGACGTTTCTCAAATGAAGACTTGACTCAAATCAAGAATGAACAATGAATGAATCAACCACACGTTACTTAAAAGTTTAACCGACCACATTGTTGAAATATCTAGTACAACATAACACATGGTTACATGTAATTGCAGGTACAAATGTGAACAGACAAGAAATAAATTAACAATACGAATAATAAGTCACGTGGATTGCCATCATAATGTTGAGAATTAAAATATGTGGAATATTGTCGAAATTATAGAATAAAGCAAGAAGACGTTATGAACGAGGTTAGAAGGAACTAACTGTCATTGAATCTCAGTGTCGGAGTCTACACCAAACTCCACATCTGACTCGTCAACGCCGCGTCCTTGTCCTCGACTTCTTCCATTGTCGAGTCTACTCGGAGTTCTGCTGTGATCAGGAGAACCAAGAACGCTTGGATTGTTCAAAGTGTTTCTGCTGAATGATATGTTGGAACCCAGTTTTTCTTGCATGAGCAGACGATGAGCTGCACGGTCCATCTCTTCACGAGTCATGTCCAACGCCTCCTGCATCTCGTGAGACGTGTAGCGAACAAACTCCGGGTCTTGGCTATATTTTCCAAGCCCCTCTTGAATTAGCACCTGAAAAGTTATTCTGAAGTTTGGGCTTGGCTCTCATTAAGTGCAGCAATCTTACTCTGGCCACAAGGCTGTCGGCCGATCCAATGACTTCCGGCAAAGAAAGGGCCTTCTCTCCAGGACGCACAGCGGCTCTCTTTAATTCTTCCCGCAATCCTCCATTAAATAGACCAGAGTAAGCAACTGTTCCAGAAAGCATACAACGAGAACATTATTACAAGGTCAACTTAAGTGCACGCTCTTAAGTCTCAAACAAAACTGTTACAAGAGTTACAACCTCTGTTATTTGTAATCTCATCAGCACTAGCTGACTGTGGAATGTTAATTTTGGGCAAAATGAAGCTAGAAGATGTAGGCATTGCAGAAGTCGAAGAGGAAAGCATCACAGTCGAGTTGTTAGGAACTGCCAAATTGTGATGGCTGCGAAGTCGAGCGTTCACGGACGTGGCGGTAGTAATAGTAGTAGGCTTTGTTAGGTTGAGCATATTAGTAAATCCAGCCAAAGCTAAAGCTTGAATATTAGCCGACTGTAAACCCTCAGCAATTGTTAGTGACACAGTTTTAGAAAACGGACGCCAATGATGACAATCGAAACCCAAGTGCGACCTGAAACAAACGAAGGACCATGCAACCCCATTAATATCTAGCACAAGATAGTTCCTGTCTTTTACTTGTTATTAGAAGCAAGTCATTAGTATCCTAGGTATGAGTCACTCGGCACACTTTCACCTCTCTTACCACTGTTTTTGGAGAGTGCGCCAGATTTCCTAAATATGTAGTACGTTTTAAATCAATCGTTTGCTTGAATTCACCTCTTAAGGACTTTCATCTCCTAAGCATCTCTGGCCTCTAACTTGTTTTAAAGGGCAATAATTTCCTTACTCAGAGTAGCCACGCGAAACTGGACGACTGTCAGTCGGTATACGAAGTGGACCCATTGGAATCTCATCCCCATCCTCCTTCCTATTCGCTCTGAAATTATCAACACAGATTTCACACAGATTATTAACACGTTCACACAATTTCCTCAGGAAGACCAAACTTCCTGTACCTTTCATTAATGAATGCAACGTTGAGCTTCTTAGCAGTTAAGTGATTGGAATCTTCCGATAAAATTCCACCGTACTGAAAGTAGCATTTGTGGAATATTAGACATAGCATTTCGACGCATACTTTGTTTTTCTACCTTGTTTTGTGTCGGACTCCGAGGCTTGTCAGCCCCATGTTTCCTTCGCATGGACGACCACATGCTTCCGAACAAGGAGTGATTTCGCTAAAAAAAAGTGCCACCGAAATTTTATGTCCACCGGCGATTATACTTTAATAATACTTTAAGTCCGCGTTGACGACTTACTCTGTGCATGGGTTCCGGGTCTTCGTTCATGAGTTCTTCTAAATTACCTGAAATTGTGCGCTTTAATTCTGGACCCGCGTCATGCAGCGTCCGAAGGCCAGCCTACATAAGCAAACAGTGAGTAAGCGTGAAGTTAAGTATATCGGACAACAATAAAAGGAAATGGAAACCTCAATCAACTTACTTGTAACGTAATAGTATTTTGAGCATCTTTATCGCCTTGCTCCTTGAGCTGTTCTTTTCGTTTTCTGAATCTTCTGAAGTAATCTTGAATGAGAAAGGTCGCGTAGAATTTTCCGACAGTAACCTCGTCGTCAACTGTTGAGAGTAATTAATTGGATTGCATACCCTAGGACTCAAGACTCAAAGTGGAGGATAAAGGACATTTACTTCCTGGTGGTGGGACAACTTGGTCCAGAAGTTTCGGACTTGTCCTCTTCCAGACTTTCTTAATAATCGTACGAAGTTCCGCATTCGCGTCATCGATGTTGCCTTCAGATTTGATTCGGAGCGAAGTCCTTACGACAGCAAAAAGCGTCGCATTGAACATGACCGTTCCATCGCTGTTTAGGGGCATGTTCATGGACACTAGTCTCTGTGAGAAGAAATTACCAGTTACAGACCGAAACCGAACTCGGAAACAACATTCAATCCGCAATATGTACCTTGCACGCAACGCGATGTGGGCACAATTTTCCGAATCCAAGCGGCGGAGAAATTTTTCTGAGCAATGTGACGACGTCGACGTGTTTTATACGACCTTTGGCATCCGGGTCGTATTCCGACCACAGTCTTATAAATTCGTCCAAATGATGTGGGCCCAAAATAGACCAATCTCTTGTGAGGTAGTCAAAGTTGTCCATAATGACAGCCACGAACAAGTTTATAATCTGTGAGACGAGATTGAATTCAACGAAAGTCTCAACAATATTAAGAATTCATTCGTGCTTACCAAGAATGAGCAAAGAAAATAAAACGAAATAAAATATGGGTAGGCAAAATCTGTGCCACAGGTTAGTTCTGTTTCAGCAACTGCGGACACATTCATCATCATTTCTTGCTCAATCAGTGACGGTTCGCCGGTTGCTGCAATCGAGTATGCTTCCTCAATTACTGGTGGTTTGTAGCATTCCGCAGTTCCAGTGCATGCGAGCATTATATTTTGCCATGATTCACCTATAGCAGAGTAACAAAGATCAAAAACCTGTTGAATTTTCAATTTTGACCTAATGTACCAGTAGCAGATCGAAAGAGAACCAGCACGGCTTGGAAGAAGGTTTGAAAATTGTTATTCGAATTAATTTCTGAGCCATCCGTTTCCAATGAAATCTTTCCAAATATCTGAAGTTACAAAGTGTAGAATCATACTCATCTGATGTCAGTCTTTTACCGACCTGACGACGATTCTTGAAAACCAACCTGCATTCCGATGACAGCATAAATGAAAAACAGCATCACAATCAGCAGAGCAACGTAGGGAAGTGCTTGAAACGATTTGATGAAGGTCCAAAGAAGAGTTCGAATGCCTTCACCACGACTCAGCAATTTCACCAAGCGCATTACTCGGAACAGCCGGAAAAAGTTGATCGAAATCAGATTCTGCTTTGTCGGCTAAACATATCAAGAAAAAAAATTATGAAATAAATGATAGCCAAATACAACATATAAGCAATTTTGAAACAAGGCAAAAAATTCTAGGCTACAGAAAGAGGCGGTAAGCATGAGCAGTTTCAGATTTAAAGCAAAATTTTTGCCAGCCAACAAGCTCCAGTACAAATTGCAAGTGTCATAACAGATACAAAAGTCTTTAAAAAACCATAAAAAGGTGTCCTAAGACTATCACAATGATGCAAGATACTCTCCGTGATATGCTGCTAGGTACGACTACTCAAGGTGAATGAATAAGCGGCTATTCTATGATAAAAATTGTCAAAGGAGATACACGAAACCAACAGCAAAAATTGACAGAAACTGCAGCTTAAACTTAAATTCGCACAAGTGAGAACGAGCTGTGCAGTGGCACGACATTCTGCTAGCGTATAAATTATGGTAATCTTTAATTAACCTTTCGTCCACCTTCCAATTTCCCTTTGTCTCGCTGCAAGAAAGAATGTTATCAAGGCAAGGTATAGATTAATGACTGCAAACACGTGTATAAGTTGCACGGAAGGGAGGGGGTCAAGGTTCAAACTAAATCCACTACAGATAGAGTCTTTACCGTTGAAATCTAATATGCTGGCAGTTCACTTACGTTGACTTCAGAGTAGACAATATCGATGAAACTTCCCAGCACAATTATGAAGTCGAATACGTTCCAAGCGTCACCGAAGTAATTCTAAACGCATGAAATTGATTAGGGAAATTAGGATGTGGAATTTTATTGCAAATTGTGTGTACCTTAAAACGAAAGGCAGCCAGCTTTAGCACAAACTCGAGGGCGAAAACTGCCGTAAAGACCATATTTAGAAAATCCAGAGCTTCCGTGTATGTTGGAGGCTGGTTGTGAAATTTCATCGCCAGTGTAATGGTGTTGATGAGAATCAGCACGAAGATTACGTATTCAAATGGCTGTGATGTGACCAACCACCACACTTTGTACTGGAGGCGGTTCTTCGGAATGTACCGACGAACGGGCTTTGCTTTAAGCGCAAATTCAATGCAGTTCCGCTGAAGAACATATTCCAAATGTCAAAATTGATAAGCCATTCACAAGATTCTTATTGTTTTTACCTGATTCTTGTCCAAGTCACAATTTTTGTACTCTTGTTCACCTTCATTCTGAAATGTGACAATGACGAAACCGACGAATATGTTCACCATGAAGAATGCAATGATGATGATGTATGTGATGTAAAAGATGGCGACAAATGGGCGGTAGTTGTGAATTGGTCCACGATCCTCAGCATTCGAGTCAATTGAGAAGTAGAGCATACTGCAAAAGGAATATGCAATTATGCATCAATTCACTAGTGGTAAGTTATGTAATTGAAGTTCGTACTCTGGCCAGCCTTCAAACGTCGAGACTGCGAAGAGTGTTAGCATTCCCTTCCCAACATCGTCGAAGTTGAAGGGACTGTTTTCCCACTCCCGAAGTTTACGAATTGGTTTGTCGATATCTTCGTCTTCGTGAATAATGTAAAAACCCCTGGAACGAAATTCAGAAGCATGTCAGAGACCTTCTAGCTTGACTTTTGATCAACTTTTGCAAATTCCCAGTTTAAGCTAAACTTACTGGCACTCTGCTTCAGTGAACTTCGACCGATCGTTGCATTTCTGGAACTGACCCTTGAATAGTTGGACTCCAATGACAGCGAACATAAACTGAAGTAGACACGTCACGAGCACAATGTTTCCGATGGTTTTGACCGCAACAATTACGCATTGCACGACATGCTATGAATTGAGTACAAAGAAATTTTTAGAGTGGATCTCAGGTCTCCTCCAGAAATTGACAAGAGTCGAGTCTCACCTTTAAGCCCTTCGCCCTGTTGATGGCACGAAGTGGCCTCAACACACGACAAACTCGAAGAATTTTGACGACGGACATGGCGTCACTCCTGCAAAACGAATACATTCTCAGAACTTGAACAGCGGGAAGTAGAAGTAGGGTACACTGAAATGAACAGTAAACTATAACGATCGATCATATGTTAATGAAAATTGCTAGCACAAAAGATTCTAATTGTTGGGTGCATAGTTATATATTAAATACAATGTGCAGGTGCAGCATTAAAATAAGAATTTCGCTTGTTAGAACGTAAAAAATTTTAAAGTGTGGCATTTGCACAGTGTGTCGTGTGCCTTGATCCTTATTGCGGTGCGTCAGTGGTCCGAAGGCAGTGCCAGGTGAAGCCAAGTCTATCTGGACATTCCAGTGCTGAAGCAAGCATAAACACCAGTTTCGCTCAAATCCACATTCATTGCTTAACATTGCCGGCACCAATTAACAGAAAATTACACAATGACGACAGAATGCCACAGGTAAAAATGTACACAACATCAAACACAGGGAAAGACACAGATTGTTATGTTTGTTCGCTTACAAATTCTGAACACGAGACCGAACATAATTTTGGCAATACGACTTTTTATTCCTGATGAAATTATTGGCTTCATTACTGTGACAAGACTCGTATAGAAGTTGGACAATACTTCTACAAAGGAAGAAGCACGCGTAAAGAGAGTGAAGTGAAGCAGCGCAGCGGCAGCAGAAATTTAGCAGCAGCATAAAGAGACAAATGGAAATGGTTAGTCAGATTATGTTCAGTTAGTCATTTTGTCATTTGCAAGGACTATTTGTGGGTTAGCAAAGTGAATCCCAGGCTGAAAATGGGAAATTGCTCAAAGATTCAGTAAATCGACAACATTGTGTGCAAATAACCGGTGGACTTACTCGAATATGAATGAAATAATTGACACACATACGACGAGAAGATCCAGGAGGTTGAACGCTGAGCGACAAAACGCGCCGTCATGTAAAATGAAGCCAAATACAATCATTTTCAGAGAAATCTCAATTGTGAACACGGTAGTGAAGAAGTAATCGAATTTGTGAAGAATCTGAAATAAAAGTACAACGAGATCAGCCAATTCATCCATTATTCCTCGTCCATTTCTATTTCTACTTTACCTTATTTCTTAATGATCCCTCGTTGTCATGAAGGGGATCCTCTGCGGCCAGCATGGCCGACGAGATGAGAATACACACCAGGATCAAGTTTCCATACACGTTGTTATTTATTACTTTGTGACAAAATACGCGAAATCTACACAGGCAGAAGGTTTGGGATTACAGACTGTGAATGCGATTATTTAATTAACCGCGCAGTGATTGATGCCTCACCTGTTTGTATTTGAAAAGATGAAGAAACTGCTCGCCTTTGGCAGTGGCTTTACTTTTGTCTTAATTTTCATTTCCGACAACCGTCGTGGACGCGCAGTCTGTTTCAACTCGTCCTCGTCTATGTAGTCTTCATCGTCCTCCTCTTCGTCACCTTCTGCATGACAAATTAAATGCCAGCGTTAGACCTTGAGATCACCTCATAAGCAAGGCGGAATCCCGGAGTGTTGTTGGACTTGCGTGTAAGGGATTAACTATAGCTTGATGAGAGAAGTTTGTTCTTGACAAAGGCCAGAGCTCCTTATGTTTGACATTTTACACGTGCTCGCGAAAATAAGTGCGCAAAGGCCACAAGTCAAACTAGTGCACGCCATTGCTTTATTTACAAGATAACGAAGCGTGAAATAAGCTCTCGATCACTTCTTCTAACATGTTGAATGTCAAAAGCTGCTCATTGCAAACTTCGACACATGACGTACCACTCATGATGCAGTATAAATACAGAGATTTCTGGAACAAGAAAGCAGGATTGAATCTCATCTTTGCAAGAATTTAGATCACCTTTCTCATGCCATTATAAAACCCACATTTGTACGTAGGTATGAAGAAATGCGTTAGCATACCGAAATAACCTGGCATTATTCGAATGTCACCAGTTACAGGCCACGTTACTCTAGCTTGATAACAACCACCTGATGATCCACTTATACTAAGGAAATGCGTGGGATTTGGTCACACAATGTCTGGAGCCTGAAGTGTAACACGGGAGCATGTCAACAACCCACGAATCACGCGAGTGACGTACCTTGTGTGTCCTTCGAATCCTCGCCTTCTGTCTCAAAACTGGTCTGATGCTCCAACTCATCGCTCTCGCGTCTATTTGAACAAATGAATGCTGATAATTTTAACGCCTTGTATTTTTTAGGTTTGTCAATGAGAACTAAGAAAGGACTTCATTTACATGTCATCAGTGTCATTCTGGTATTCGTCTTCATCCTCGCCACCTTCATCTCCAACAAATTCTTCATCCTCCTCACCTCCACGGCCGTCTCCTTCCTCGCCGGCTACCGGTTCACGACTCCCAGTGCTCACTCCTTCCTTGGCCTCGGACCCTTCTTTCTCACCCTAAAACGCAAAAAGAAGCATTTGAAGTGATATGTCGTAAATTTTTTTCATCGATGCAGGAGAACCAAGAAATGGAAAGAAAGTATACAAAAAGCTTATTAAAACATGACTTGTGCTTGCCATCTTTTTATAGTCATATTGCCGCGGTGCGAAGTCGACGCTCGGATAAAGTTCAAAGGTGCGGAAAGCGGAGTAGTCAACCAAGCAATCGAAACGGTAATCTCTTCCGTTACACTTCAACACAATAGATCACGCGCGGCTTGTACTTTCCTATTTTCTCACAAAAATGCTGCACTATTGCAAAATTGTTATAGTCGTTATAACTTTTGTATGAATTCTTGCTACACTTCTTATTTAATTTGAAAAGGATTACATTTGTTGTTGTTGTCGCAAATTGTGCCGATAAATCTACAAAGGACCCAATTCAAAAGTCTTCTTGGCCATGCATGAACGGAATGAAAGGCAACAAAAGCAGTGTGAAAGTGGCAATATTCAGACATCGTGAGTGACATTTTCGGTACTTAGTTCACATCGTCGAAGGGTCTATCATCCCAGTCAATCCCGATGTGATTGCCACCAAAATGCTTGTACAAGACCTCATCTATACGAATGCACGCATGCCATTCGCCTCACATCAAAGGACTGCAGGCAGGTCTCCGCTCTGTCCACAAAACTTGAGCCTCCGATGAAAGGAGATTGTACTTTCCCAAACGCTACGCGTGCCGTCAAAGGTCAAGCGAACCGTTCTCAGAGTTACAATATCCAGACACATCGAATCCTAGTACGATCCTCCTTAGTCAATGGAAACGTATGTAGGAATGGACGTCGTCATTGGGTCTTGGTTTTTTTCCTTTGCATTTCAGTGTTGCAGGCAGTCATTGCAGACATTTTCGACGAGAGGTGCAGTGCATTTTGACGACCCGAATTTCCTGAGACTAATTTCACTTTTATTAACAATGTTAATGCGCAATTGGGTTTGCCATTTATCTACCATTTTGTAGCCTCAAAGTGCTTACCCATAATACCCATAATTGTAAAATTCTACCCGTCCTTTTGCTTTCGCTTTAATATTATGATTAAAACGTTGTTCAACTCGAGTAATATTTCCTGCTTTATGATGGTACATTAAAAACTTGGGTAATGACAACCTGCGACGTGGCACTCAATGCTATGCGAAACCGGGTAGACTACAGCACGCGCAGTTCTCGTTTTATGACAGATGAGTCTGGAATTTTCCGCAAACAGTTTGCAAGGGAAGAAGTCCAAGCAAACAAGGCACAGTATGGTTTCTCGTAATAATGGCAGATAACCTTACAAATGGCCATAAACTGTCTGCCTGCAATCTACTCCACCAAACGTGTCCGTGCGTCGTGTCGTGCGCGCGTGGATTAAAGAGAACGACATTATTTGCACTATTTGTGGCCACTTGGGCAGCATGTGCAGAGTTCATGGCCCGAAATGTGTTATCGTTCTGACTAGGCACATGTTGACATAAAAATTATATGGTAAAACATCAAAAGAAACTCACGGACTGAAAAAGTAAGAATGTCAACGAGAGTCACAATCAGAAAGCAGCTCATTTCGTGAGAACTGAAATCAAAGTTTCATTTTGAGAACCTTTTGACTCTGAATATTCCTGGTACTAATTATCTTGCCGAAGCAAAACTCATTTGATAACGTGTAAATTAAAATCGCGTGTTTTGATACGTTCACGCCAAATCGCAGTTTTGTAAAACATCATCGCTTATTACCTCGGCAGCCGCTTCAGCCTCCTCTTCTTCCTTCTCGATTGCAGTGAGTGACTCAGCGTCAGCCAAGTTGTCGACGGCGATAGCCAAGAACACGTTCAGAAGGATATCTGGTCAATTGCAGAGGGATTATTGGAAAACTTCCGGCGCAGTTGGGCGAAGAGGAGGAAGGACTCAATTCCTTCTGCCTCTTGTTAATTAACGAGAGAAGCATTGTAGAAACATGCGCAGCGACTTGTAAACAAAAGCTCGTGACTAGTGAAATGATTTCTCTGGAAGGTTTTCACTTTCTCTCCCATAATTGCAACAACAGGTAGTTTCACTGAATGAAGCAAGCATGTGTCGGTGTTATGGAAAGTACAAAGGATTATTGCATTTCAAAGCGTCTATTCATGCTGATTGCTTACTGCACCGTATTTAGCGTTATGGGCGATATAACTAATCCCAGAGACGAAACCAAATAGAAAGGTAAATGCAGTCAGCATGAAACTCCTGCCTCGCTGTATTTTCTACCGCGCTTAACTTGTCAAGGTTACTAATCACAGCCCAGCTGGCACGGTTTACAGTGCATAAGAACATTCATTTATGGTCTCATTTCTCCAGCACATGCAAGTCGGAAATGCAAATGTGCTGAATGAGTCTAGACCAAGAGTCTTCAAGAGTGACTCTTTACCAGCCTGCCAATGCCACATGTGAATTCCATGCAACACAGCGCTCAAAGTATTTTCAAAGAGAAAATTGCGACTGTGACTTACAATTACCACAGATGAAAAGGATGATGAAGTAAATGCACGCGAGGATTCCGATGGATCCGACTCCGCCGTATGCTTGAATGCCATGATACTGCAAAAGATAAATTATTAGCGCTTGTGACGCATGGGACATTATGTGTTTCGCATGCACAGCTCTTATGCCGTTAATTAGAATTACCATGATGACATTCCAGTCTTCACCAGTCAGAATCTGCAAAAGAATGTACAAACATACATTTTCACATTCATTTGGCATTAATAAATGCAAATTCGCAAACACGGCACCTGGAACACAGTCAGCAGACTTTGATAGAAGCTGTCGAAGTGCGCTCTTGGTTTATCACCTTCGTCCACCTCGTTGAAGCGTCCACCGAAAACTTGCATCCCAAGCAGCGCAAAGATCACGATGAACAGGAATAGGAGAAGCAGGAGAGAGGCAATCGATTGGATGGAATTCAGTAGAGAAGCCACTAAATTTGACAAAGAACGCCAGTACCTGAAACCAGCAAGAAAGCGTGGTTAACGACTGAGTGGGCGCATTCGCCAAAGATGTTAACCTGTACCCACTTACTTTGTGACTTTAAACACTCGCAGTAGACGAACACAACGGAGGACGGACACACCAATCGGGGGAATGATTTGGGTTTTGGTGAGAGCGACTTCGAGGATGCTGCCAATTACGACGAAGCAGTCGAATCGATTAAATAGTGAAACAAAATAACCCTGAAAATAAAAAACAGGAGGCGAATCGAAATTTGAGAAGATGGGAGTGCAAAGTGCAAATGTATCAGTCGTGTATTATTGAATTACAGCTGCAGTTTTCTGAGCAAAGCCGTAGAGTAGAATTAGAAGTTTAGCATTTCATTCGCACGTGGTCTTAATGAGTGTTAAGCTCACTCAGCGGAGGTGCTATTGCATTACATTCAATTAACTCTTAGCAACATGCTTCCAGCTTGTCTTAAATTTCATCCGAACTAAAGCCGAGCCAGGTCTGCACTAAGCATTAGTACAAATAGTGTTTAAAGTGTTATGCTTTTTCGCAAGTAACTTGAGCCCCTTCATGAATCCTTAATGAATGGAAATGAATTTTTGTGCCGGGCGCCGTGTACGAGAAAAGCTACTACGGAAGATGCGCACTGCACGTGTAAACTTTATGATCTTGTAATCATAGCAGAAGAGAAACACATAATTAAATTATTCATTTGTTACCTGGAAACCCAAACTGTACATTTTCAGGAGCATTTCCATCGAGAAGAGCACCACGAAGAATATATTCGTAATTTCTGTGAATTCACGAGAAACAGACGTATGTAAAACGCAAAATTAGTAATACATTTGTGAGCACGCTCTCATAAATTTCGTTATTAAATTTTGATTTCCACAAACAAGTATAAAGGCAAGCACTCAACAAGTAGTAGACAAAAATCTAATTACAAGGCGCGTCATCCTCGTACGAGAGGAGAGCCTGTACGCGAAAGAAGAAGGTTGGATAAGCTGCTGCAGCCCTGTACTGCGGTAGTATTGTGAAAACCTAATTATCCGAATGTAAATTGTGTTTCTTGTGTGCAAGCATTGTTCGCTTTTCACTGGCAATGCCTGTGGATCAAAGCTTGAACAGCAAAACAGATTAGACTTCAGCATTGGGGCTAATTCCAAATGCCCAAGTACGCAGAAATGCTGTCAAAATTTGCGGATTTGTGGTTCAGCGATTTTTACAAATCCGCAGATAAAACTGTTAAGTACTGAATCGTGTTCGTGAAAGTGCCAACGGTTGCCAAGCTGGTTTATTTTTTTATTTTTTTATTTTTTTATTTTTTTTAGGGGGGGGGGG
>WIXG01000558.1:0-39088 GCA_009869945.1 Mesaphorura yosii
TTGATTTAGATACGAGCGAATGTCACACTGTCAGCGCCTGGACCCCGCCCAACGCCCGACCTTTCAGGAGCTGCACGAGCATTTCGAGGGACTTGTCCGCAGTGTCACCCACCTGGTCGCGCCTGAGCACTAAGAACGGAAGCGAAAAACGACGCTAGAAAATATGAAAATTATGCGAAAGTTTTGTAGACTGACGTCCATCTTCAATGACACATGAACACGCACAAGACCGAGACACAATTAGCTGCAACCTGGTTGGTCCATTGGTTTTGGTTTCCATCCAGAATTGTGACTATTTTGGGTCTCAAAGTAGGCGGTTGCCTGGAAATTTCACGGGTCATGGCCACTGTTTTTCTCATCTTGATCTCGCACGCTTGCTGTTATTCGCCTGTTCGCACGACCAGACCAGAAACACGGTGACGGAAAGCATAAATTCAAAGTACAATTCCTACTGTATCTTGTACACCAATGTTCTCTTTTATACACGTTTGACTATAACTTGATTTCACCTTACTGACATTGTGTTTGCATTACATCTCCGGAAGCAGCAGTCATATCGTTTCTTCACAGTGGTTCTGGAGAGTACGGCGAGCTGGAACATTCATACCACTGAAGTACAGCGTACAGGGAATGCCAATTTAAACGGAGTTTGCCTTGCCAATGATACCAGCTTCCTAAATTGTGTCGTACCTTTCAGAGTAATTAAACCGAAAGCTTTCAAAAACAATGAATCTGAACCGAAGTGAAAATCGGCGACCAGCACCTCAGTCGATAAATGAATCCAGCGTGTATGTATCTCGCAACGGAGCGTACCGCGTACATACTTCACTTTAGAGTTGCATAACATCTCCATTGTAATGTGCTTGTAGCGTAATATCCAGTATCCATGTCGAGCAAAGTGCAATGTGCAGCAGCAGAAGCAGCAATGCACCGCCGCACTGTACCGATCGAGGATCGACCGAGTTGTCGTCTGTTCCATGCACAAGCAGGCAGGCAGGGAGGCAGAGACAGACGAATGAACCCACGATTATAAAAAAATAATATTTTGCACACTCCATAAATGCCGACGAACCGAACACAGAAGGTCTGAGCTGGAGTTCGGCAACGGGAGTTGAATTGTGGGTATTTAATCTATAAAGTAGGCAAAACGACGAAAACAGTCCGGGCAG
This sequence comes from Mesaphorura yosii, assembly GCA_009869945.1. Classification (NCBI taxonomy): domain Eukaryota; kingdom Metazoa; phylum Arthropoda; class Collembola; order Poduromorpha; family Tullbergiidae; genus Mesaphorura; species Mesaphorura yosii. The sequence goes on from WIXG01000558.1 coordinate 1,170, forward strand.
GAGCGTGCGAGACCTGTGAAGGAGAACAGAAAGATAATCATAATCACAATCCGTCAATGTGCGTTGCGTTAAGTTGTGTTTACCAACACCAAGATTAATTCATAATCTCGAGTGATTACGTAATACACGAGAACGAGAGCGACGTGCGAGTGCCAGTGTAAATACGAGCAGCGTGTTCATTCATTTCATACTATATTACAACTTAGGTTGCACGAAAAAATTGTAAATTTAAAATCTCATTTGGCAAGCACATTTCTGAATTGATTGTGTACGGTGTCGGTTTGTGTTGTGGTCGGCATCGCCACTCGCCATTGACAAAATGAAATCCGTTCTCTGCGTGTAGTGTCGTCAGTGATTTGCCACTGCCACTTGCGGTCAGCGGATTGTGTTTGTGACATTACAGAACAGACATGTGCTTGGCAAGCCAGTGAATGAACCAATTAACGCATCTTCCTATTGTGAAAGTTATTTTGGCAAAATAAGGAGGATGACATGTGCCATTGTCATTGCTCATTGTGCGAATGCAAAGTGAGCAAAAAGGGCCGACCGGCATGGACGGACGTTGACAGGCCACGCCGGCCATGCCAGTGCGAATATATTGATTGGTTTTTAGAAGAATGGATTTCAAAGATTTTGAACTGATCAGCTACCGACTGCATACCAAGACAAACCTAATGGCTGCACTGCACAGACACGTGAAGTGAAGTGGTGCAGTGAATGACTTGCGTACAGGAATGTACAGAAGATGTTTACATTCACTCGATCTCGATCTCCCTTCTCGACATTGCACTGCAACTGCTGCACAGTGAAGGTATTTTTTGTGGGCAAATAAATTGTTGTACTTACTGCTTGCAAATTACAAATTCGCAAGTCGTTTGTTCCCACGCCCACACTTGCAACTTGCTGTTTGACTAATGCATTTAATTAGCTTGTCATATAATTGATCTCTGATCTCGCTCTGCAAACGAAACGCCCTGCCATGCCAGCTGAGAATCGTAATCATAATAATGTGTTCATCGATTACCACAAACCCAAACAATGATTTAGTGTTTACTGAACTTGACTCTTGACTGAGTTCGGAGCATAATTGCATAGTTGCCAATTGCCTCATACCTTCAGACATCATACTCCATGATTACTTGATTGCTTCGACTTCGCTACCTACAAACTGGAGCATGAACAAACTCAGACTCTTGATCTCATTTGTGAGCGTAACTCTTGAGACCGGCGGGCCATGCCTTCGGTTAATTTACTCTTGCACACTTAAGCTTTAACTCTGCAATCTGCAACCAAGAATTTCTTGACTGTCGATCCAAATCAAGCATGTCTTTTCTATTGCAATTGCCCAATGTGACCGCCAAAGCCAAAACAATTGTCATTGCCATTGCTGCTGCTTGTTCTTGGGAAGAACGTTCAGTCAAAGTCGAAGACAATGGAAAACTCTAAATCGGGTGGTGTGAGGAAAGTCAAGTATCTTACCACTAAGAGCCACCACTTACTTTTACTCAATGATAGTAATGCAAACGTCAATTCCATTGCGAGTCCGGAATCTCCGAATGCGGATGCCAGCAAAAAGAGTTACCCAACCAACACGGGTACGACCAATTGCAAGGAACAATTAGCCGCCAGTGCCAACAAGATTAAGAGTAAACCACGGGTGGAGAAGGAAAAGGTCAAGGTCAAGGTTAAAGTTTCCTCCAGCGGGATCTGCAAGTTTGAAGCGGCTCCCAAGAAATCATCGGCCAAGTCAGCACCAAATCCGCCTGTGAAATCGCGCAACTCAAAGATCCCGGAAACAAAATCGTTCAAAATCGTCAAAAAACGTTCGCCGGACTCGCTAAAGGCAGCCTCGAAGCCAAAGAAACAGAGCAAGGCAGCTGCTATCCAGGAGTACGTGTTCTACGACTCTGACGAGGACATCACGAATGGCCCCGCTGCAAGCAAGGCCAAAATCGCTGAATTGCAACGAGCGACACTGATCAGCAAATGTTCCGTGACTGTGCACGATAACCTGAACATTCTCACCGCCAAGTCACTGCCATCATTTTTTCTAAAAAACAAGGACAAAGGGAATCAAATTGATTCCACGAAAGACAAGTCAACGACGGTAACCAAAACTGTCGATTTACCGAAGCCCGTGAAAGAAAAACCTGTCCCGAAGCCATCGAAAGAAAAGCCGGAAGCACAAGCCCGCAAACCAAAAGCACCTCCAAAAGTAGCACCAGCGGAAACAAAGCCAGTAAGCACCGACGACCCGCCACCGCCAAAGAAACCTCGCAAGTTACGGAAACCGACTGCGGAAGAAAGCGTGGTTGAGGGATTCGCATTTCTCGCCTTCAAAACCTACGAAGATCTGACGGTAAGTTTGACACGACCTACGGCTTGACAATGAAAACTAATTTGGTAATTATTTAGCGAGCCGTTGCGGTAGCCGAAGGGACTTCCTGTCCGCACCAAGTAGCCAAGTGCGTGCAGCTGGTCAAGGGCAAAGTTTCCAAGGGAAAAGCACTTGAGAATGGTGGCAAACCCGAAAAATCAGAGTTCAAAACCGAGAAACGTGCCAAAAACACTGCCAAAACTGCCATGAGCGCAGTCAACGCTGGTATTCGGCCTTCGGGTAGCGCGCCAGAGAAAATTTCGAAAAAGTCAACGGCGACTGCCTCCGTGTCCCCCCAAAATTGCGCCAAGGTCAAGAAAACTCATCCGCCCAAATCAGTTTCAGGTTCTTCTTCAATGAACGGAAAGGTAAGCCAACTCACTCTTCATATTTTAAACCTGACCGGCCTGATTTGGCACTTTAACAAGATCTCAAAGTAGAAATTGAATACCATTGTTTTTAATTGCATTAATGCTGAATTCATTTCCTCTTCTGCTTGAATTACCCCACGGCTAATCGTATTAGCGGCTAATGGCACAAGTTTTAACCATGGAAAATGCATGAAGAGTGCTTGCGCAAGAAAAATAAAGTCTGAAAACTAAAATAAAGTAAAACTTTGCAAAAGTTTTTGCATCTGGAAATAGATGGAAGCTCAAGATCCATAATCTCGCATCGAGACGCAGAATAGACGCAAGCGCGTAGGCTCGTAGAATAAAAATGAGGCCGATCTGTAAAGAAAACGTACGCATTAATGAGGCGTAGTACTTTGACAAAGTGTGGCGGCGTCGAGGGAGGAGAGCGCGAGCGGAATCGAAATCCAAACCTAATAGATATTTGGAGATGGGAAATGTATGATGATATTTCATATTGAGTGTCTACGAGAATCCAGCAGGCCATCATGTTCGATGCTCACCACTGCTGCCATGCCTGCCGCAGAGATGTGGAAAGGCAGGCAGGCAGGCCGGGAAGAAAGAAAGAAAAGAGAAATCAGTGGTCATCTCACGTCTAATTTGAGCCGTGTCTTGGAAAGTTGGCTGCTGCTGCTTTGGGGAAGAAGCTTGAAGCAGACGTTAACCTTTTATTACGTAAAGACGAAACGCAGAAAGCAGGAAAAAAGGAAAATGAACGGGCGAGACGTGAGACAGGCTACAAATGTCATTTTATGTCCGACCACCGTGCAGCAGGCTTCGCTTCGTCGAGTCAGTCACTGCACGGCGCGCCTCGAAAGACGGCGGCATCGAGCACGGGAAATTCATAAGCCATGTAATAACGGAACGCAATATGTCTCAGGTCTTTGCTTCTTTCCTTTCTTAACATTATTACCTTCTCCATGCACCGAAGTCCACATTTCGTAGTGCGAGCGCACTGCTTTCGCTCCTAGTGGCAAGGTAATGTCATCACTTTGCGCTTTCTCTGTATATTTCATGTTCTCTGCACGCGCGCGCGTCGCACGAGCGATGTGGCTGGAGCTGTGGTCCCTGTGAAAAAGCGAAACTTTTATTTAACATTTACCGAATCCACGCAACGCAGTTGCCATCATTATTTTCATTACTGCCACTGTACGGTCTACATTTTAAACAAAAATGACGGCAAGATCGAAATTTGATCCGCCAGATTTTATGATGTAATTATGCCCGTTGCGTTTCAGGGGAAAGAAACAAAATCCACGAGTCCCGATGCGAAGCCGAAGAAGGTGCCTGTGCCTAAAGACAAGAAGGTTAAGAGCGGTATCCCTGAGTCCCAACAGAGAACTTGGCCGCACAGCTTTAAGGTAAGAAGAGGGACGAGTTTAGAGTTCTTAAATTGGCAATTCACTGCATAGCTTGCGAGTTGCGAAAATGCGAATCTGTGGCTATAAAGTTCAAATTGCTGCTGTCAGGAAGCCGCCGCGATGTTGTGGTTACGAAATACTGTCTAACAAGTCTAATCTAATCTGATGGGAAGGAAGTTGAACTCGTGTATAGAGTTAAGCAAGCTGGCAGTGGCGATTTTCGCAGTGGCGAAGGTTATCATCCGCTGTGTCAGGCTCACATCACTCGAGAATTGACATGCCCAGTCCAATCATATCTCATGTCTCCCGTTGACCTACACGGAATGTATCAGTGCTCCTTGGTCGTGATTTCAAAGTTGGCGTTAATGTTGGTCTAGAAGAGATTACAGTCACAACATTTTAGTAATTATTTAATTAAGAGGATCTGGAATTATTTATTCTCACTGTGTGCAAATGAATTGGACGAATTTGAAGGCTTCGGCCATGAATACGAATAATAAAGACAAAGTTGTTATGAGTTGTGAGGGAAAGTTTTGGACGACATTCCAGCTCGTGCGAACTTTGGTTTGTCGAAACGCCGTAAAACGACCTGTAAAAATGATCCGTTTTTGTCGTCATCTTTTAGAGTAAATTTATTCTCATTCTGGAGGAAGGTAAGCGTTGTTGGGCACACGCACGGCACGGCACGAGAGTGAGTGTGCGTGTGAGCTATTAATAAAAAATACATATTTTATCGGTGTGCTCGCTTTTATAACCTGAGTCATGAAACCTGAACCGTTGCATCCGCGTTCTGTCGTCATGCTCTTAGCTCAGGTTTTCTACTTTACGAGTTTAACCATGAGTATGAATTCGCCAAAAGGCAGTGCAAGTAGGAAAGCTAAAAACGACAAGGCAAAACTGATTTCTACGTTAGACGTTCCTCCTCCGGTTTCTATTTTAGCCCGCATTTTTTTCACGGCGCGGCAAGCAAAGCAAGCGCACCGTTTGTGCGGCAGCGCGGCTAGTTTCAACTAAATTCGGGTGATGGCGGCTATAAAATTTGATTGGATCTTTTTTTATTGTGTTTTCCATTCTTTTTCTCAGCAATCCAGTCTAGTGGTGTGCGTTCCTCACTTGGACTGGTTTGATGAGAGTTACTTGACTTGCAGCGTGCCAGGTCAGCTTGTTCAATTGATGAAAAATTGACTTTACTCTCTTACCGACCCACTCTCCTCTCGGGCAGTCTGTTCGCTTGGCTGGCTGCACAGCACAAGATGGGTTGTAAAGTGCTCTTTGATGTGTGGCGTGTGGTGCAGGCTTCTCGTGTATTGGACCACTCTCAGCCATTAGAGCACCGGTTCGAGAGGAAGAGCCCGAAATGTAATTACCGTTAGTGAAACCAAACACCCATTCTTACACTGGACGCGGACGGCGGAAGTAAATTATTGTGTGCCGCCGTGCCAGCCGAAGCGTAGGAGCTTTTGCTCGCGTTTCACGTGCCGCGTGCGGGTAAACTGTTTAGTATTTCAGCGGAAGAGAGAAGGAATCTTTTTCGTATTCTGGACTCGGTCCGGTCCTTCTGCTTCTCGGGAGTTTGTCTTGAGAATTGCATTTACTCAAGTCGGTGGCATAGTCTGCTCTTGCATTCTGGATCCACAAACTCAAGCCGAGAGATCGTGAGTCTCGGATCGCGGCTCGTGTTTTCTTTCTCCTTCTCTTGCTCTCATCCTCAAATCACGCGCATAAAAACCTACTTGTCAAGTCAGGCCACGCGGGCCCCGCCGTGTACTCTTTGACTCGTATTTTGACTCGTGAGCGTGAGCAGTATATTATGGCCAGAACGAAATAGAATTCAAGAGAGAAAGCGCGCTCGCTGGTTCGCGTTGACTTTTTGGCTCGCGTGCGGAGCCTAAAAATTTGAACAGAGAAAAAAAGACCGTAACAACGCGACGAGTCGTGTTCGAGTCGAGAGATGGAGAGACGACCGACGAGGACGACGGAATTCTCCAGCGAGTAGAAAGTGCAAAGTGAAATGTAAAAGGAATGACACGCCGCGAGGCGGTTTATTAATTAGCTTTCACATGCGGCGTGCCACGCCGGAGAACTGCAATAATTTGTCAAATTAACATTCAACCGAGCGTAATGGAATTTGTGGATTCGCGCGAGAGATTAAGTTGATTATTAGCTGCGCTAATCGAATTGATTAACCACGTCGCGGAGTGGTACATTTATCCGTTTTATCGAGAGACCCTCTCGCATCCGGATGCATTCTCAGAATTACAAATAAATTGTCCCTTAAAATAACCAATGAACTGCACTGATAGTTTCATGTTTCATACGTGATTGGTTCCATTTGCAGATTTCATGCAACGCACACGCAGCGACGTGTGACGAGTCACGAGTTGTGACTCTGCGCTGCGGATGAAGAACTACTTCCGAACGTGCGCCATGCCATGTATAATAATTTAGAATTTAATTTTTTTGTACGTGTGCGTGTGTCGCGTACTCGCGTATTCTGCTTTCTCCTCTGTGAAGTTAACTGCACTGCGCTCTGAGTAGCAGTGCGATGGCGATGAGCTTCCTGCTTCCGCCCGACGCCGCCGTGAGCGCAAGCCAAGCCAGCGAGCTCAGTGGCTCCCGCGGGAGATGAGGAAAGAAGACGCTGCTACTGCTGAAGTAGCATCCAGCATCTTGTATCTTGGATCTCGTGATGGAATACGTAAAAGAGAGAAGGAAGCGCGCAGCGTATAATGGTACAACTTTTTCTCAATTGAAATCCTTTGAAGCGAGCTGATACGAAGAGGCGGCCTTACTTCTTGTCGTGCTTTCGAGATCAGGCTCGAATGTTCAAGTGGTTGACTCGCAGAGCGGAACAGAGATGAACAAATCTGCTGGAGATGGGAAGAAGAGAAAGTGAGAGCGCGAGCGCGAGCATAAGTTGATTTTCAAGTCAATACCGGAGTCAGTCGCCAAGCAAGCGACAGGCATTTATATTCATACGAACAGCGCAGCGCAGCGAAAGGAAATTATTTCAATGCTTGACAGATTCCAAAAATTTGATTTCTGTGAAAGAATAAATTACATTACTTTACTTTTCGAGTACTTCCAAGAACCAAACTTGCAAAAGCGCTACACTTCGAGCGGTCTTCGCGTCGTCGCCTGATGCAGTTATTTATATTAGGTTTATTGCTGTCGCCCGCGTGCTAATCGCTATCATTACGCGCCCGCGTACGCGCGACCCGACTGACTCCGAGTGTATGCAAATTCAATTAAACTCTGTCTCATTTCCATTTGTGCACCTCGTGCAAGAGTCGGCATGGAAGAATCGAATTTGGAGGCTAATAAGAGCACGCGTGCGATTTTAATCTCATTTGTCTGGATATTTACTTTTGATTTCAAATTTTGGTATGAGTGGTTCGAGAGACGCATGCACTCGAAATGTGATTGTCTGATATCTTTGAAGCCTTGTGACTGAGAAGCTCGCTTCATCTGACTTCTTTTGTCTTTGTCCTGCCTCTCCTCTCGGCTCCGCTTGTAATTCCAGTTTCGTTTTGTACGTCGAGAGTAAATACGAAAATCTTGCGCAAAAGCAAAAGCCCGAGCGAGGCGCACTTGTTTCTGGCAATTATTCTTTGAATTCTGATTTCCAGAACTTCGAATTATGTTTTCTGCAGAAAGCAGAATTGTATTCGAAATACTGCGAATACTTTGTAGTTTCGTTGGTGGGCGTTTGAAGCGGCAGGCCTTTCCATCAGAGTAAATCCATTCGAGGGCTCAGCGGGGCGCCGCCGCCAGAACGAAAAGTGAAAGTTGACATGCGGGGACTGGCGGCCGGGCTGCCGCTGTTGTGCGATTGAAGGTGTTTGTGACTTCCGTTTACACTTTACTAAATTCTGACCCATGTCGACATCCGTCTGATTTTGTGGCTTGCACTGCGCCATGCGCCGTTCACTATTCTGAAATTCATTGCAGCCGAAAATGAAACACGAATCTTCTTTATGCACTTTTATCGCTGCTGTTATTGATTTCACAACTTTTGCATACTTGCGAGGCTTCCTTACTTTACTGTAACTCACTTCATTTTTATTGTAATGGAAAGTGAAAGGCTGATCTTCTGATTACTTCTCTTATTACTTCATATTACAGCCACTTCTGTTATTCCGTTGGGCCATAATTCTCATTCGGTAATTCCGTTGAGCCATAATTCTCATTCGGTATCGCATATCGCCGTGCTGGTTAGCAAATAGATTTCTACAACATCGCGACGTGCGTTTATATCATGGCGCCCTTTATGTGACGTGAGCATGCAATTCAAAATTCACTCTGTGGAAGTCAGTCGATAGAATCCCTGCGTTGCGTTGCTGGTCCGATTACGAAGCTCGAAACGAGGTGAGTAATCTGTGCCATGCCGGGTCGAACCCAACTTTCGCAGCAGTTTTTATAGCCTAATTGCGACATTATATGCGGAAAAGAGTGCAGTTATGAGGATCTGACACGCTACGCTTGAAAACGTAAGTGTAAAAGTGGCAACAGGAACGCCGCTTAAGCCAGACCACGAATTTAGAAATCTGGGCTCCGTTCATTCATTGCGCATTGTGTCTGTCTTCCGTGCAGCGCTGGTTTCATTTCACATCTCCGAAATTTACGACCGCGTGTCTGCCCACACCGCTCGTTCGCTTGGGTCTCGTGTTTGAGTCGCTCTTGCGATAATTGAGAACATCTCTCTGCTCTCCGAATGAATGAGTGGGATACTTAAGACACGCATAGGGAACAAGGAACAAGGAAAGACTTGCAAATTTCACATCTGCATCTTGTCATAATTGGTCTCATTGTTCTCGACCGGTCGACCAACGCGTCGTCACCACGTGTGTGAGACACAACTTTCTAAATTCGAGCCCGTTGTGAGAGGATCGACGATGGGGAAAGTAGTAAAATACAAAATACACACACACTTCATTTCTCACCACCGCGTAGGTCGGGGCGGGCCGAGCCTTTAAAGTACAGTTTTCGCATTAAATTTGCGTCGTTTCACCATGCCGCATTTTTATATTTTGATTTAAAAGCTGCTCATGAATCCTGATTTAGGACGACGACGAGCTTATGGCTCTTTATATTCATCATCTTCGTTCCTCGGGTCTCGGTTCCTCGTGAAAGAACATGAACAATGGCCCCGTTGTTTATTGGCTTATTGGCTGTTGCTTGCAGGAATGAGGAAAGGCGCTCGTAAACTTTCCTGCGCGTGGCCGCGCGACATACATGAACCAAGTTCGGAATGAGATGGGGGAAAGAATTTGCTGCTTTCTGCTCTCGACTGTGCAGCTCGAGAGATTTTTATTTCATTTTTCCATGGTAATAACATCTCGCGTGCTTCCTGTGAATGGAACGAAGTGTTAAATACTGCGCGATGTGAAGCAGAGATCCGAATCTTGAATCTTTTATCTCTGCTCCTGCAAAGACAGTTCGGCTGCCTGTCTGGAAAAGGAAGATTATCTCGGATTTTAGGCAGCGCATTTCTCTCTCTCCTTACTGGGTTTATGCTGCGCGTATTTTTAGAGCTGCCGCTCAACCACCGTGCGAGCAAGTTCAATTTTGATGTTCAGATTGTTTTATTCCCGACTGAGCGCGAAATGATCGTAAAAAAGACTCACAATGTTTATACACAGCGAGGAAAGCCAGTGTGCCTACCTGCGTCACAGACCTTCAAAGGCCACGATCTTTGCTCGGCTCAGATCCACACACCGAATTCAATCCCACTAGAATCCGATGACACTGCAATCTGTGAACCCGGAATTTTTCCTTTCGCTACTAGCCTTGTCCATGGTCCATGGCTCGGGTTCATTGCCACCCTGGCAGTGGCAGTAGACAGCAATAGGCGTTGTAACAGCCTTATGATTGCAGCGGTTATGATCATCCCGGCGGTGAGATTTGAGACCATCATACAATAAGTGCTAAGAGCTAAAGACGAGCCGCCGAGCCACCAATGAATAGAAATTACATAGACGCTAGTGCATAGCGATTGGGATTGCGGTGTTAAGAAAATAAGTTGCAATGACTCTGAGTCTTTGACGCGAGGGCGAACGAGCTCACTAATACACCATGATGGTGTAAATGGGCCTATAATTCGGGTAATGCTTTTCCCGGAGCACTTGCGTGCTACACTGCATTGCATTGTCTTCACTGGAAGTTAAGCCTAGGCCTGGACTTCGACGTGGCTTGGTTGGCAGGCAATTCGCAATTGGTGTACTGGGTGAGATCATAATACGCACGTCGCCGCTCGCTCCCCGCGAAGCCATTGTCATTACCATAATAATCGTAACAATATCCGTATCATCGTCGCGTCGTTGTCCCAATGTGGCAGCGCCTCGCTGCACGTATACGCAGAGGAGAAAGCGCCCCATACGCTTTTCTACGAGCTGGCCAAAGAAATTATGAAAAAATTGTCGGTGGGCTCCTCGCCGGCTAAGTTTATGAGTCGATTCGTATGCTCGACTTGGCTTGGCTCGAGCTTTCGTGCCGTGCGATATGCGATTCGAATTAAGTACCAATTCCCACTTTACTACCCGTACGCGCGTCTGAATTCATCTTCACATCATCACATTCGAGAACAGAGGCCAAGCAGGGCAGGCTACTTGCTTTTCAACTCGATTGGATTGGTGTTCGCCGTCGTCATCAACTCTCCGATCCGATCAACATGATCACTTTAATACTGGCCTTATGGAACGACCGACCTCACGCCCTTCATCTGCCCGTTTTCATGACAATCATTATTATTACTACGCTACGATTACGATTGCCATTGCCATTACTGCTACGGCTTTGGCTTTGACTTGGGTACGTTTACGATACGATTACGGCCATGGCGATGACGAAACACATTAACCCCAAATCTCTCAATAGAAATTCGCGCGCGTCTCGACTCAAGCGCTGTTGTCATGAAAGTCTCCTCGTGCTGTGATCTATCCGATATTCTTCGCCTTCCGCCTTGACGTGCAGCCTTGTTTTTCATTCCTGGCTGGCCTTGCCTGGCATTTTATTGCTCCTTCTTTTACGCATTCACCACTTCGATGGCTCACTTGACTGACTTCATTTTAAGGCCCTTTTTACGGCATGGCACACGGTGCACGGCTCCGACGTAAGCACGTAAACAATGCCAAGAATGCTCGATGGCGGTGGTAGCGGTTCAAAGCGTCCATGAAAGTGACGATGCTGAAAATTTAATGGCTCGGTGGTGGCGTGATGTGATGAATCACGGTCTGAAATATTTACTTTTAATACCAGCTCAAGGATTTTCGGCACTTTCTGAAAGAGTGCGTCATTAATTTTTGCACTGCCAAATTAATGCCTGTCTGCCTATTTTTGCTCCAGCGAGGTGGGCTCGAATGGCTTTTGCAGGTATTAAAGCAGATGCAAATGCCAGCCTCTGCTCGAGATTCGAAATTCATTCGACTAGAGTCATGATGGTCATGCCTCCAGTTTATTGCCGCGCTCCTTAAGTAATCGCTCCCGTCATAACACACTGGCAATAATATTTTACGAGGGAATGGAAAAGATCTCTCTTCATTTTCATTTGCTTCTCGGACGTCTACGCAGTCTACCCTACGCAACTCAGTGCGCAGTGTATTGTCGCAATTTTAATATAATTACATGGCATAAAACCGAGTTTAAGTATTTCTCATCACAATTCGCATTTCGCACATAATCCCACGTTTCGCGCTTCGAAAAATTCCTTCGTCTTTGTTCTCGACTACGAGCCATGGCATGGCAGCAATCTGGTTCGGCGTCCTGCTGCCATGCCACTACCATTTTATTGCGAAATCCAAGATCGCAAAAATCAGCCGACAATCGGCTGTTTCGAATCACGGAATGTAAGGATCATTTGTTGATCAGCGGGTCGCCATGATTTACAATTTCCAGTTGACTAATCATCTGAATTCCCAGACTCAGACTCTACTTACGAATTTACCTGCGAGTTGGGAATTCGATTACAAGCGAGTGCGAGCGAGGCAGGTGCAAATTTCAGAGGAGAGAGTTCGCGAACGCGAAATAAGCTTGCTAGCGACGAGACAGAGCAGAGAGGCATAGAACCAAGTCGTCGCATTTTGAAGGACGTAAACGAACTCATGAAATTCTTCATTTTCAATTTGTAAATTTGCACTGCCCATCAACATTGCAATTCGCGAATGCTAATTGCATTGCGTGGTTAATTTCATGCTTGGTTGCTAAAATCCATAAATCAGTTTCTGTGTTTCTGGTCTGCTCTCACGACCCGGCCCACAGCTTGACTCTCGAATCTGCATAAACGCAGAAGATCTTCGCATTTACGATCTGGTGATGGGGAACGATAATTAATATCTAAACGAAGATTTACTCAACCGAGAAATTACTTACAGATTATTAATTTTTGGTGCCCGATTATGCTTGTTTTTCATTTCTGGTGAGGTGTTCATAATTTTAAGAATTTGGCCTGCTCATCCAACTTTAAGGGGTCGGGCTTGGCTCGTAACTCTTTTTCGGTGCTTTATTGCCGGATGATAATAAATCCGCATTCAACATGACAAAAGATCACATCACGGAACATGATGGAGTCACTGTCATGATGCGGTGAGGCCCAATGTTCTGTGGCGTGTACTCACACGCATTTAGTGGTGGTATCCGAATAGGGCATTTAGGAGTGCAGTACGTCACATGCAACCAAAAACCAACTACCGAAACCGAGACGAGACCGCTTCGCCACACCGAAGCGGGAGTTTGTACGCTGTGCCTGTCTACGAGAGCACAGGATAACAGTCACCATTCACATCTCCATCATGTTCATAATAACGAGAGCCTCGTTACGCGAGGAAAGATACGTACTTGGTATGGCACAGAACGCTGTGGGCAAGTAGGCATAGGGAATTGAAAAGACTGCTTGGTCGAGTTGGAGTCCATTCCGACAGCCCAAAAGAAAGGCAAACGGAGCCTGTAGCCTGCTTGACTGTTTTCATAGCAGTTTAGTAGGACCTGTATGCTGTACTCTGCAGTTGTGGTAGTAGTTTGGTTGGTTCAGGTTGGAAATGGTTTCTCGCTCACACTCAATCGCTGGGAGTCTCAGGCAAGTCATCAAGAACATAAACAACCAGCACCGAGCTCGTTCACGACTCAGTCGAGAGTTTCTGCCCATGCTGGGAAGACGCGCTCAGATTTTCTCCAGTTGTGTGTACATTTGTACGAGTATTTGTGTGTGCCATCTAATTTCCTGACCACTGATCAGCAGTGTGAAGTTTACAGTTCTAAAGAATTGCAATAACGAGTGAACAAAGTGAAAGACACGTAGACACGACGAATTTCTCTTGAAATTTCTCATCGTGGAGGGCCGGAACCACAAAAACATTGTGGAGGATCAAACCGCTTTGAGTCGAGTGAGTACAGTCGCGTAGTTAATTTCTCTTTGGTTGATCCTAACCTCATGAATAATCTGTAATCTCTCACCTTTCACTCTCATTTTGGGATTTGAATTGAAACTTCATTCATTAATTTCACTCTGTGCGTCATGTGTAACGTAACGAAAACGGATTTCCTGGATTATCTCTTTTTGCTTATGCTTGCCACTCTCTTCTTGCCTTTCTTTCTCAGTCACCCATCAAATGCGCATCAATGAGTCATCAGTCGATAGCTGAAACCTGAGCCGGGTGCAATCAGACTCGGCTCGGACCAAAAATTAGGCTAAATTCATTAATTTCTGTTTCTGGTTTTTATACGCCTAATCACTAATCGCATTAACAGAGTCGTCTTCATTTTAATGACTATCCCAAGGCAAATCAGTGCAAAAAGCACAAATGACGACGAGTTTCTTTGATGCGACCACTTTTATAGTTTTGTTGTGCTCTCGACTTGTTATTGTTTCTTGTTTTCGAGAATCGGCAGTTTCGGCAGTCAAAACTCATAGCGGGATCGGCGTTTATCAAATTCTTGAGTACAAATGAGTAAACTGGACTGACTTTCTAATTTACACGCCAAAAACGGGCGAAACGAGGTCAAAACTGCAAACTCTCGACTGGCTCGGCTCCTTTGTAGGGAGTCATTGCAAAAACTGGCGATCAGTGACAATAACAATAACGAAAACAAATAGAGCCATAAAACGGAACGGGACATTTAGCATTTAACATTTTTGTTGTTTTGTTGACTGTTCACAATCGAAGGCGAAATAGTTCAATTTTACTGCAAAAGCGATGCCAAAAGAAAAAGATGAGTAGTATATCATTAAATACACTTGAGCGAGTGCATGAACGTCAAATTAGTGCTCACGACGACAACTTAACTTATGCTCTTTCGCCAAACACATAAACGGGAAGGGAAACGGCGGGTAGAAGGTTTTGAGCCATGCCAAATTTGATCTCCGTCTGACTTTGCCTTTGCTCTGTGCTTGTTTGTGGCATAATTGTGCAAAAAATACGTACTTAACCAAAACGATCATTAAAACGAGAGCTCGTTGTCGTAAAAATGCATCATAGAATGCTACAATACAATGGGATGGAAATGATAATGGTGCAGATTTGTAGGCTGGACGCACACATCTTCATCGTTCATCTTCTCTCTCGCTGTCCTCGTCCTGGAATCAGTCGTGAGTCCCCGTACCCGTGCCCGGGCCATGAAATCTGAAGAGCCCGAGAGTAAAACTCATGTACAAATTTTACTACTTATTATATTACAATTGCAAAGTGAAATCCGTCCGTCCGCTCGTTCGCGTTCTCGATTTTATGTGCTAATAAAATCTTTTTTACTCGAGAGTCTTAACTGCCTGCCATCGCCATTGCCAGGCCCATTGCGAGCGAGCGCTCAGAAGTATAACGAGCGCATTTACGAGTGCGAGTCGCGATGAGCTGCCGTTGCCGTTGCTGTCGTCGTCGTCGAGCCGAGCACCGAGTTTTACTCTGCTCGTAAAAATAAAAGCTGTGTGTACTCAGCACTGCGCGGCGTACGTAAATAAATATATGCGGCCGTAAAACTAAAAATTAATTTTTATTGCATTATTCATTACCATTACGATGGGGTAGACGCGGTATTTACAAATGGCATCAACGATTACATTTTACGTTTTTACCGTGCCTTGTCTGCCTGCTCGTAATTGCGACAAAACAAATGAATGACAATGACAGGGGCCAGCCAGCCAGTCCAACGTCATCGTTTGTAATTTGCAACCGTCCTCTTTGCTGTCGCTACTAACTGAAAAGCCATATAATTATTTATGTCCCATTCATAAATTCACAAACAACCCCGTGTTTTATGGGCCCGTGAAGAAATTGCACGTTTTCGAGTAATAAACTATTTACGACCATCAACCATCATCACAGCAGACTCGTCTTCATTTTCTCAGTTACAATCTTGGTCGCTGTGGCGATCTTCTGCAAAGACGCGTTTGCCTTGCGTTGGCAGAAAAGATGATGGCACTAAATGGCACTTAAACGGAAACTAATTGAGTATCAGCAGCAGCAGCCAGCCAGGGCGAGTCGTGTGTGTTCCTTCTTCATTGCACACTCGAAAAGTGCGATAAATATTAACAAGTTGTGAAAAGCGCAGACAAGAGATAAAATTAATTATTATTATTATTAGCCGAGAAGATTTGTGTTTAGATGCGAGACGCGAGACGAGAGACTTGGCATCTTTTGGCACGCCACGCCGTGCCACGCGGCACGGCGCGGTGCTGGTTCTTTGCGTCTTGAGTAAACACGGAACATGCGCTCACGCGGTGCGGGCTGGGCTGTGCTCTTCCAAGAATTCGTCCGTCCAACCCGAGCATCATTAATGCACGGATTCCGTCCGAATTCCTACTCCGTGTTTCTCTGCGTTGAGGTACGAGTGGAATGAATACGAAATTGGCCCTCATTTCAAATGTTCTGCGTGTGTGGTAAATGCTAAATAGTCGGGAACGGGAACCTGGGCTTTGGGCTTGTGTTTGGTGTTGGGCCTGTGCTACTACAAATATTTATACTCAAATACCTCAAAAGAAGAAGAAATCTCGAGACTCGAGATGGCATCATTGAGATGCTGTTGCTGTTGCCGTGTGTGGTGTGGTGTGGCTGTAAGCTGTGTTTAATAATCATGAAATGTTTTTATTGGTAGCAGATGTCTTTTTCTTAAGTGTGTATTTTTGGAATCTCAGAGAAAGAAAGATCCTCCGAATTCTCTCATGTGATTCTTTCTGCCTGTGCTCGCACTCACGCTACCACGGCACATAATCTCCTCATCTTCATTTCGCTATTTGCTTCTCTTTCTTTTCTACTTCTCTTCACCCTGCCTGCGTTCTTGCCTGCCTGCGCCGCAATGCACTGCCGTGCCAAGGCGATGAGTATGTGTTTGACGTGATTTATTGGAATGGGTTTAGATGAGACACTCTTTTTCTCACAACACAACAAGCGCAGTGCTTCACCAACGCAACGCCAACATCTTACGTTGAAGAATTATTACACAGGCTTCACAGGCAGGCTGACTACTGAATTCCCAAACGAATGCGAATGAACGAGAGGATAAAAGAGTCTCTTTCTTTACATTACATTGTGTGTGGTTGTCATAATAGATTGACTGCCCGCACTCCTGCACTCTGAGCGCTGCGCTGTCTTACCGTGATGATAATGATGATGAGACCCCGTGAAGAGAAGATACAAATTACTCCGAGTCGATACAGTTTGCTCAGACACGCGGTCGCGTTGCGATTCTGTGTCTGAAAATCCCGCTCTCGCTTCTCGAGGAGAAAATTGCACATTCATGGCTGCGAATGTAAATTCGAATTCGGTTCCAGCCTGTCTGAGCTTTGCTTGCTCGACTTCGTCTTCGGTCTTCCTGCTCCGAGGTCAAATTAATTTCGCTCAAAGTATGTAGTAGGTGATAAGCGGCTTCACGCGGTCGGTGTGAACTGCGGCGCCGCCGCAATTTGAAGGTGTGAATTTCCGAGCTCATAAAAGCCAACAAGGCAGAGGAAAAATAATTTATAATCTTGTTACATTGATACACTGCGTCGAGAATGAGATCCAGAAGCAGCCAGTAGCCAGCCTTGTTATGCGTGTTATTAAGCCGACTCACGTTTTTCTCTTCATTCGAGTCGTAGATCTCAAAGATAATTTCGCTATTCGCCCTCTCCGTTCCCGTCGTCTCCATTATGCTTCACAATGCGAGTATTGTGTTACCGATTCAATCCACCGCTGCTGCTGCTGAAAAGGGTTTAGACACATTAAAAGCGCATTTGTCGCCTGGCAAAAGCCAACACGGCTTTTATTCCGTTTGTTCGTGAAAGGTGCTGTAATTAATCATCTCGCGTCTTGTTTTCTTTCACTCGCATTGCTCGCATGAAAGGCTTGACTCGACTTTTTCAGATTACATTATTTGTAAGCCGGCTTGGCTCTTGATAAGCCAGTCACTTGTCAAGAGCCGGCGTAGCCAGTCAGCCTTTTTGCCTTGTACACGAATTAATTGGAGATTTGTTGAGTACACATTTTTCACGTGTGTAAGTGTGGATGGAAATCCCTGAGCGCAATGCAGAGAGTAAATATTTCGGGTCGTCGGAAGAATTTGGGGACTTTGCGACTATGCCGCTGACACGACACTACGACAGATGTCAATGGTGGAGAAATGCGAGAAGTTGCCCACTACCGATAAACAGCGCAGCAGTTGTGATTGGATTGGAATTATAATCCAAAATCGTGCCCGTGCTCATCCCGCTACTGATGGAAAAGGGGAAGAAATCCCAAAAGTGATGCACCGATTTTCGATGCGTGCGTGCACGGGAAATTTGCTCAAGGGCGTCGCGTCAAGTCAAGTCAACCGAGTTACACTTACGCCGAGAAAGCTTTAGCTTAGTTTATGTAGTCGTAGATTCGATTGACATTGTCAGGCGCTAAGCACGGCGCGCAGCGCAGCGGGGCGAAGGCACGGGGCTTGTGCGATCCCAAATGGCAATGTCAATGGCTCGACTTGGGCTGGGCGGGTGCGTGATAATAATTTATTCTTTTGGCCTGCGAGCCACACCACGGCCACAAAGTCGATCACAACGCGGCGAGCATCTGGGAATGAAATTCATGTTGCATGCGTGCACTCGCGCAGGGTGCACGATCAGAAGGCCATAGACTTTCATGTGTGTTTTCCGTCGGTCCGAATTTGTCAATTCCCCTTCGTCTCTGCTTCTCTGGACGGAAGAGATTTGACAGTTTAAATTTAGCACCAGATGACAACCATGAAAATTACGTACGAGCACAAATTCTGAGCGGCTCAACAGAGCTGTGCTGCTAAATAGGCTCTCGTTCTCAAGACTCTTTCAATTGCTCTCATCCTCGTCCTGGGTCTCGTCAGCGCTTAACCTTGAAACCGGAGACGCGTCTCGAGTGCTCGAACTGTGCTGCTCAAGCACCACCGGTCGACCCGACATTTCTGACACTTGCGTTTGCGTTGCGGGGATTTCGTTCATTAATTCGATGAGAACGACGGTCGACGTTGCTAGAAAGCCGGGAAGTAATTCCCGTCCAGCCAGCAGCTCTGACCTGCGTTGCTTGCGTGTTTTTGGCTCCTGCTGTTTTGTTGTTACTCCGGGCCTGGGTCTTGATGGGCGATGGCGATGAGAACGTGCATGGTGCGGGAATTGAATGGAGCAATAACAATAATGTATAGTGCGTAATGTCTGTAATGTGTATGGAAAGGTTGAGTTACAAAACCCGGTCTGACCTGACTCTATTGAAATTGGATGAGAAAAGTAACTACTGACAATAATAGCAGCAGCAGCAACCAGGCCGGAGGAAGGAAAAGAAGAAGGGGAATTTAGCCTGACACGAACATTACGCGCATTGAAAATTACAGGCATTAAACGCGGTTCGTGGATGATGCTCGATGACGAGCCCTCGTTTGGATACTCATTTTTGGCTGACCACAATGACAAGCCAATGCCCGACGACGGCCAACTCGACAGAACAACGCCTTCCAGAATATTGCGAGACGAGGATTTGAATTTTGCATAAATTGTAGATTTTGCAATGCACGAGCGAGGCTGGCTTCAGATTTCACGAGTACCTCATAAAAATTGCCAAAAGGCACGGAACATGATTTGGGCCTGCAGTGTGGGCCCTCGTCTTACCGTCTTGCCATTGTTGCGGTTATGAAATGGAAATGTGAGCTGAGCCCCATTTAATAAGGGACTTCTGTCTGTGCCTGCCTGTACATTGTTGAGAATGGGCGCCAGGCCAAAAATTCTGGCTTTATTTACTCGTACTCGGTCTTCGGACCGTACTGTGTTATTATTGTTATTGTTGCCTCCTCCATTCCATTCAATGACACTAATGTGCTGTAATGTGCAACGTGCACTGCTAAAAAGAACAAATAGGCAATAAATCATACCATAATTTGAACATATGCTTTGTCAACCGAAACACGACCACGGACGCGGACGACGGACGGTCGGCCATTCATTCAAATGGCTGTGGCAAGGCTCTGAACGAAAACGAGTCCCAGACCGAGTCGAGACCCAATTCACATTGCGTTGCGTTGCACTGCCGTGATGTGTCGTAAGAATTTTTATCAAGTTCAGGGCCCTAAGTCTGTGATTGTGAAATGTGAAGGGCTTGCTTGCTCGCCTGAATGAGTGATGATCGGTTGTGAGTTATCCTTTTGTCCGCATCCACATTACGCGAACGCGTACGCAGGGATGAGTTCTGTTCACAATGCTCAATGCACAGCAGATCAGCAGCCCTTTAAGTTTGATCTCTGCCTTATAATCAATTGTTCCACCCCACCGAGTGTCATGCTTTTTTAACCGAACATTGCATTGCATTGCATTACGCCAGTGACTCATTACTTTAATCCTGCTAAGCGAAACACGAATACATGCACACGATTCATGCTCCACGCTAAATGGACAAAGTGAAATAAATCGGCTGACGGAGGACGTGCATTTTCACGGTCTCGTCAACTAATCCTCAACGGCAGAGTGTCGATTGCAGAAAAGACAGGCGCCGAGTCCCGTGAAAGGCGAAATGCGAAATGAAGTGAATGCCAACGCGACACGACGTGACATTGATATTCATTCGCCTCGCTCTCGCTTTCGCGTCGAAGTCTCTTGTCGTTGTAATGTTTGAATGAATTTATGATTCGAGTACGGTGGACCAGGCCAGGGCTAGGCTCAGTCTGTTCATTTTTTATGCGTTTATGGCTCCATAGGTCATGTCGTTTTATGTAATGCATACTTTATATGCCATGCGCCCCGCGCCAACGTCGGCTTGTACTCATTTCAGTCCATGAATTTTTGATACACAACGAGCAAAGGCAATGGCAAGGCTAGCAACGACTGGCAAACATGCATGAAGGCATGAACATGAGGACAAGACATGCATGATGGAAATAAATACGCCATTATTGCGAGCCACAGCCAATAGATATTCATTCGGGCCATTATCGACACATTGTATTGTAGTGCATTGCAGTGCATTGAGCACGGCACTAAAATTGAATGAATTATACACATTCAACTGCGTTGCTGCTCCCTTAATGGCACTTTGGGTCCGCGAGCGCAGTGGCGTTAATCCGGCCGGCCGTCGTTATCGATCTATTTTAGGACCGAGAGCAGCGATAGGCCCCGAAATTGGCCCGTGTTTGTGATTGATCAGCTCAATTGGGCATATTTTGGCATTAATTAGCACGCACACGCAGATTGTTGACAGAACAATTAATTTGGCAACTGGGCCTGAATTTTCTAGGCCAATTTTCATCACAAAACCTCAATTAAATCATTCTCCACTCGATTAATTGATGGGCTGCGTTAGGGTCAGCGTGTAAATAACTATGATTGTGATTGTCAAATAATTATTTAGTGATGTGCCTCGTTGTTACGCCTTTCACGCGTCGAATATGTATCGTGTTGACTGGTCATTTGAATAAACAATTGGTCGTTCGTTCGCTTTGTCACAGTTCATAGTTCACAGCTCCCTAAATCCCACTCAATTTAACATATAGCATTTAGCATTTAACCGGTGCTGGCTGCGATGGAATGGAAATGCAGTACAAATATTTAATCGGGTATTATAGTACACATTCACATTCTAAGGCATTTGGCTTCAGCTTCAGCTCCATTTCACGGGCATGCATGTTTAATGCTCACTGGCAAGCGTTGAGTGCGACCTTTTGCTCTGGCGCCGCGGCTCTTGTTGACTTTTGATGGCTCTGGCTTTATTATTTCAGTCGCTAGTGGTCGACCGACCGACTCCTTAATTCAATATTCATGTTGACAAACAGCAGGCCATGCCATGCTTGCGTAGCTTTGCTTGGTAGCTTTGTCGTGGTCGTGGTCGCGGCACGCGTTTGCGGAGCGCGGCGGCATACAGTAATCAGTGGTAATTAGATAAAGTGACACTTTTCGTAATTACACGGACAGTTGAGCACCGAGTCTTAATTTGCGGACGAATTTGAGCTGAAGTGGGGATGAGTCGCTTTGTGTTGGTACTATTTAAAGGGGTTCCAAGGCGCATGCATGCTGAATACTGAATTACCGAATGCCAAATGTCAAACAAGGCAGCCAAAAACAATATCATGAATTTTAAATGGGGATGAATTCATTTCTCATCTTCTGCAGTGCAGCGAAATTTGTGAGATTCCCCTCTGCAGTTCTCCTTCTCGTTCTCGCGTTACGGATTAGTCGGCCAAACTCATTCAGATTGACTCACCAGCCCAGAATCAGAAACTGAATCCGAATTTAAGTCATAAATCAGAATTAAATTCGACTGAACGTCTCGTCCTGGCAGTAATACACTGAACATATGTTCAGTGCGTTCAGTTTTGAGTTTCTCTTCTTTTGCCTCCTTAAAATCAACGAGGCACGCTGCACAGAGTAAAAGCAAACTAAACTAGTCTTAAGTGGTGTGAATTTGTCATCTTCAGTTGGCATTGATGATGATGTAGCGACGAAACGCGCGGCGCGGCGGTGAAAGTATTTGTTCAGCTTTTCCTGCAGTGCAGTGCACGAAAGATAAATGACGAAGAGAGTGAAATGTTCACGTTCACGACGACGACGACGATGAGGGAAAGCTTTGTTGGTGGTTTACAAGAAGCCTTTTGTTGTCGCGAGGTACAAGCAAAAGTAACCGAGAAGCTCTTCATTTCTGCTGTGCTCAAGAAACTTGGACAGGGACGCCGCTCGACTTGACTGCGACGAGCACGAGCACATGTGTAATATTTAATGCTGGTGCTCAGCCTGAATTGAAAAAAGGGGAAAGAGCCACAAAAAGCACCGTAAAAGTAAAAAAAGCGCCACAGCTCAGTTCCTTTTGTACGCATTTTGTATTCTACTCGCATTTCTTTTCTCGTGCTCGCACTCTGAGTCTTGTTCTTCATTTCTCGACTTGACTTTCGAGTCTCGGCTTGAGACTCGACTCGAGTTCTTAACAGTCAGTTTCAAATCCTTCCTCGTGTAAGGGAACCCGGTCCAGGCAGGTCTGCCAGTCTTCTTTGGCTTGCTTGGCGCTTGAATCCCGCTAATCAATACTGGGCTCAAAGGAGACACGCCACACGCCAAGCAAGTCAAGCTACACGCCACGCACGGTACGGCATAAAAAGTCAATAATGCCTGCCTGCCCGCTGCCGTCGCCGCTATTCAAGATTTCTCGAGTCGAGTCGAGAATCTTTTGCATATAATAACAGCGAGAGCAGAAGGAGAAAGAAAGAAGTTTGGCATGCAAGATTAGTCGAATCGCGAAGGCGAAAGTCGAGTCAAGACTAAGAATAACGGCTGAGATTTGTTCCCGAGTCTTTTGGTTCCTGCTTGCTCTCACTCGAGACACTTCAAACACAAACCTCTTTGCGGAATACGAAATGGGACCATGTTCGTCTTCTGTCATGAAAAAGAGCTTAAAATGGGCATTTTTCTTGCATTTTGCATTTGCATGCGTTTACCGCTCCCGCACCGCGTCGCGCCGCTGATCTTGTCACAGTGCGCTTCTTTGCGCTCGAGCGCTCTTCAGAACGCGAGACTAGTTCCAAGAGTCTTGTCGTCATCGTTTTCGTTGTCAAATTTTTCTTCACACTCACTTCACTCTGTCTTTTTCTCCATTCTTTCTTTTCTAGTACCACTTTACACTTGCTCAAGTTTTCTCTCCTCTTGTGCAAAAATGCGAACCGAACCGACTTTTTCAAGTATTTGCTCAAACTTTCACCGCGTTTGCCACAGCAAGCCGGAATTTTGCCAACAATCCACGGTTTCATGAGCGAATCATTTTTTTCTTACGCCCAACTTTAATGTACGCATTTCTTTGTTGTTTCACAGATATCTGATGGTTGTACGGATCTTTTTGCATCACTGCGAAAAGGTAAGACGAAATTAGTATTAGCGCAATGTAGTGCACTCTGTAATGAGAAATGAGGCTTCTTAGCGGCGAGGCGGTGGATATTTTAAAAGTTAATGAAATAAGCGGCTCCCGTCAACTTTGATGTGATGAGAATGGAAAATGAAGACTAAATGATTATAATGCAAGGAAAGATCATTAGATAGGAACTTTATCTAAATTTCCACTCACTTTTAGAGAAAATCGATCTCATCACATCTTCTTTGCACGGTGTGGCGTCCCATTCCGATTCCGAGTCCGTGTTCTTGTTCTTCTCACTCTGTGTTCTTAAAACGATCATTACGTAACAAAAGCCAAACCAGTCAACGAGATTCGAATCTCGCGATGCGAGATGACGGCGGGGAAGAAAGTGAGGCAGAGCAGAGATAAGAATGAGATTATTTACAGCAGGAGCAGCTCAGTCGAGTGCGAACGCGGCGAAGCACGGCGCGAGTATTATTAGCGAAATAGAATTAAGACCTGAGCATAAGGAGTTTGGGAGCTTTGGGACTTTTCCTGCCAAGACGCGTCTCCGTCTCCGTCCGCGTCCGTCTCGTCTATCAGCTGAGATGACTTTTTTCTATTTTCCGGCCCAACATCTTCACTTTCACTTTGATGTACGCAGCTTTCACGCAGGTTTCCCCTGCACGGCGTTCAGAGATACGATCCGAGCTACCGAAACGGAGCATTAATATTAACTACAGCACAAGAACTCCGTCTCGCTCTCGTTGCGGTACTTTGCAGTGCATATTGCGGGCTTGCTTTCTCTGCTCCATGCATCTTTATCTCTGCCCTTCTCTTCGCGGCTTCTTTTTCGTGTCCCTCGCACGACTTTCCACTTTATTTTCTCTCAGGCACGCTTCCCCTTCTTGCTCGTCTGCTTTCTGCTGTGCTCCCGTCCTTGCATTCACTGCGTTCGTTCCTGCGTTTCTACGTGTGCGTGCCGACTCGGTTAGTTTTTATTCCGTGTAAGCCGCCGCTAAGCACCGTCGCGTTCACGTTCACATAGCACAACGTACATGTTTGCCAGGATTATTCTCAATACACACAAAAGAAGAATCCCAGCCGAAAGAAAGCGAACAAAAGGATTTGTTGTTGAAACCACACGTCTCGCATCTCAGCTCGAGCTCATCAGCCTAATCTCAGTGAACGCGAACGTAGATGCTCACGGCACGCTAGATGCTACCTACAATTACGCTGCGTATCATACAATCCTAAAATCCGACTTCTTACGTATTGCCTTTGCGTGATAGATTCGTCGCCAAATCAGCTCGCCGACAATCTGCATTCCCCACTTGAGAAAGCGCGAGAGCGGGAAAGGGGCCGAGAACGAGGTGACACCTCCCCAGCAGCATCAAACCGCGAGATAAAATCGTTAGGCAGTCCGCCTTCAATCACGGCGGCAGTGGCGGCGGTCACGGTCTCTGGTCCCGAGACATCGTCTCCGCCGACTCTGTCGCTGTCGCGTTCTCCGTCTTCGTCGCCGCCTGGAAGTACGCTGAAGCAGAGGTCTGTCGCGGTTGCTGTCAACACGGATGCGGACATTGACGATGACTCGGGACACGACAGCCCCTCAACCACCCCAAGGATCCATTTGGTATGATTATTTACTATTCACTGAATTGCCCTACGAGATTTTGTTCATTTACGTATTTACTTTTGACGCATTTCAGAATGGCCCGCTGTCGCTGACCAACCAAGACCGAAATGGGCTCGGACGTGGGCAGTCAGATGACAATCGCAGCCCCGAGTCGCCATCGCTGCTACCTACGGATACCGCCACCGTATCGCCAAAGACACCGCGCGCAGCAACTCCACCGCCGCACCCTCCGTCGAGGCCGACGGTAACGCTTCCACCAAAGAAAGACAAATCTCGGACACCAAAGCAGAAGGGAAAGGCGATGGCGAAGGTGACTCAGCACAAACTCTTTACGCCGTACGCCACGACGTCCATCACCACTCGGACAAGCACACCGACCACCGACTCAAACAGCTACATTGCGGTACTCAGCGGGCATTTCCCGGAGCGAAGGCACGAGCTCGACTGCAACAGCAACAGCAACAGCAGCAGTAGCAGCAGCAGCCTTCCTTACCCAGGCAAGGAGGTCTGCACTGATGCGGCGACGTACATCAATAGCATCACCGGTCACCACCCGCAACCGCTGTCTCCGCTTGTGATTGACAAAAGCATTGGACCGCCGCCCAACATCCTGTCCACCTTCAACTGCAAGGCTCCGCCATCGTCGAGGAGCGGAAGCAGCTCCAGCGGGAGCACTAAATCGACTTCAACGGGATTCGAGTCCATCGCAAGACTCCTCGACTCATCGAATACAAAGCCGAGCAAACGAAGTGGCAGCCCCATTCCAAAGTCGTCCAAGGCGCATAAAAGTGGCAGCGGCAGTGGGGGACACGGCGGCCGTGGAAACACATCGTCACAAAGCCCGCCTTGTCGGGAACGAGATAACTACAGCAGTGCAAGCAGCCTGAGTCGTGGGAGCAGCGTGACTCCGTCGAATGGCTCAGGCTTCTCACAGCAGCTACCTTCGAATTTGTCTCCACTGCAGGACCTGTCACGAGTCAAAGCAACGTCGTGGCTCAGGTAAAATTACGAACCCATTCTGAATCGTAATTCGACATGAGATCGTAATTTTGACTCCCCTCCATTCTGCAGTGGTGCGGCCGAGCATTCTCCTGCCCCGAGGCCCACACTTCCACCGGCATCCAGTGGCAGTTCATCGTCAACTCCACAAAGCACTCACTCCATTTACTCAGGGCCGCCGCCCGGCATGCCACCGTCTTCGCATCACTCGCAAATGTATCCACCGGGGATGCTGCCACTGCACGGCTCGATGATGGGACCTGGCCAACATTCGCCCTTCGGTCCGGCCTCTAACGAACTTGTGCGAAGAGACCTCGAGGCCCGTTTTCTCGCAGAACGCGCAGCCGCAGGTGGACCAAACTCTTTCATGCCTCGTTCGGGAGAGCTGCATCCTCATCATCTACTTCACATGCAGAGCCAGGGAGGCCCAACACCTGCGCAACCGCCACATTCGCCATTGTTTTCGGCGCCATACGTGAGTCAAACATTTTGACAATTTTGATTTCATTTGCTAATTTAATTTGTACTTTTACTGCTAGCAGTATAAAGACATGCCAAAGATGGGATTGGACTCACCCTTTTATCGCTCATCGTTGGGTCTCCCATACGCTGGCTTCAATGGAATGCTGCCACCCTCAAATCTGACCACGCCATTCACACCGCCAAGTCAGCTGCCGACATTTACGCCAAAGGTGAGTTTAGTCTGTGCTCCGGAAATGGAAAGGACTATCAACTGATCAGTTGACTCTTTCGAGCAGAAATCCGGGCGCTGGAACGCAATGCACGTAAGGATATCCTGGGAGGTTTACCAGAATCAGCAGAAGGAGGCTGCACAAGAAAAGGCAGCGACCGAGCAGGCAACTCGAGAGGGATCGACAACAACGAGTGCATCGGAGGCGACAACGAATTCCTCCACAACGTCATCGTCGTCTTCTGCCAACTGCGGCCGCAACAGCGACTCGAACAACGCATCGGTGACTGTCATGCCGTTGGGCGCCCTGGATCCAGCAAATCGATCAAACCATTCATTGCCGGATCTGCATCGCTCGGGGGAAATAAATGGACCGGGCCTTCCCCCACTGCTGCCTCCGGGCAATCAGCCGCCACCGTTTGATCCAAACTCGCCGTTGTTTATGCAATCGCCACCTCTCTTGGGTACGAGCTTTCTTCCATACTAATCAAAAGCTGCGGCCATAATTCTAATTAATTCTCCCTTTATTGGCTTATATTTGCTGTCTGTGTTTGCAGCGCCTCCTTTGGGAAGAGGTTTTCCGCCTTTTGGGTCACTGGGACCTGCATTTGGGGGTTTGGGAGGGATTGGACCCAACATTCTAGGTCGTGATATAAGCAGTTTGGGGGCGCTGCCTCCCTCGCATGACCAGTGGCTTAGGTGAGTGGTGTTTACAATGACTTTTAAAAATAGACGTTGCGCGCTGATATTTAAGATTATGCGTTCTTTCTTTCAGAATGCAACGAGCGGCACAGTTTCCGAATTGGCCGATGATGCCTCGTGAGAAACCAGACGAGCGAGATGAGAAGCGGAATTCGGAGAACAAAGGTGGGAGTCGTGATCATCCCCCACGCGCACGGAGTCGGTCACCTCATCGCTCCTCACGAGCATCTGCTGAAAATGGTGACACTGGCTCGAGAAGCTCTTCCGGCAACTCCACTTCAGCGATATCGTCAGCTCACAAGAGTAGGGAAAATTCGGTCGATAAGGACAAAAGTGGTGCAGTACCTTTGTCGATGGAACGTGAACAAGAGAGGGACAAATTGTCGGCGGCGCATCAAAGCCTGATGAACGATAAAGCTTTACCATTCATTCCATCGACGTATTCGTCCAGGTAGCTGTCGAAAGTCACTTGGAGATTTAAAGTTACTAACCTGTAATCGTTACAATTTTGCTTCTAGAATGTTCAGCCCAGGATCGCCATTGACCGGGTGGGACACATTTCCTGGCATGACAGCTGCGCAGCGGGCGGCACTCGCGGCTGAACCTTACAGACAGAGTCTCCTCCAACTGAGCGAGCGAGAGCGGGAACTTGCAAGAGCCCCAATTCGTCCTTCGCTTCCTGGCAACGGAAACGGACCGCCCTTCATGACTCTACCACTACTTTCACTTGGCGCCGGGGGACCTCCGCCACCTCGCACGGCGGCCAGTGCCATGGGCATGGGCTTGGTCGGCGGATCGAAGGGAAGTGGCAGCATTCCACTGTTGAATCCTTCCATGAGCATTGGTGCACTTTCCGGGCATTCTTTTCACGGGCATCACCACTCCAGCCTGGGTCTGAATGGGCCACCGAACAACGGCGGTAGCCCATCGTCGAGGACGAAGGAAGACTCGCATTCTCGATGATGAAACCAACGAACAAATCAGAATTTGACAGGGAGACTTCTCCATAAATCGCAGACAACGCCACATTCACTGATCAAATTAACAGATCGCAATTCGCTGTCTATCTTTCACACTAAAAAGTAGCTGATGCTTTGCAGTTGTTTTCGTAGTCATAAATTAGTTGATCGTTTTCGCAGTCCTGAACAACTCGGACATTACTAACATGGACTTTACAAGTTTTAGCTTAGTCCTAAATTAGAATTTGGTGTAGGCTAAGACAAGGCAAGGCGAGGGTTCCGGGGGAGGGGATTGAAGGGCGAGCGGGTTGATCATCATCGGCTGTAAGGATAATTAAGTGCAAAAAATACACAAAAAAAAATCTATATTCTGATTACGAATACCAAATATTACAAACAATTGCTGATCTAATTTAGTACATACGCAAATGGCAAATGGTAAATTTCCTGCAGATTTAGACAAGACTAAGATTTATCTTTGGCTCCAATCGCGCCGCTGCTAGTTTTGTACAACTACTGGAATACTTGAAAAGTGTGATAAATACTTTACCAAGAGTAATTGACGCACGTCGCCGCTTGATTTCGTAGATGATTAGTTACCGTTCAAACTACTCTTAGAGTTTAGTAAGCCTCGTTATTTGTACGTACGTACGTTAAGTTCTTTCTCTTCTGTTGTGGTGCTGAACCCTTCGAAATACGGTATGAATTGCGTGCAAGATGAAGTGGACGAATTAATCACCTACTGAATGGAAATCATGACCTCACTCATCTCATCTCAATTACAATACCTTTAATCTTACAACTTACTGATCATTATCATTGTAATAAAGGAATAATGTTCAAACTCGGTGGTCGGTGATTCGATGAATTTACATTCATACGCAGACTTTCGTATTTCGCCTTGAATGGAAGGTATCTTGTTTCCTGTGTCGTGTCGGTTGCCGTGTTCAAATTCACCACTTGCCATGAGTCATGAGTCGACCCGCACTATCTGTGCTCAACCTAGTTAAGGCTCTTCGTCGTCGGTTTTGCTCGCCTTGCATTTTTGCAAGCAAAGTCAATACCATAAAACAAACATTCATCGCAAAAGCAAAAGTCAAAGTCAGCACCGGAATCTGGGCTTGGCTTAAAGAACTTAGCCACTTTTATTTTACTGCTCAACCTGAGCTGTGAGCCTGTGAGCTTTACTAGCAGAATAGTGGTCAGTGGTCGATAGCGCCGTACGGTCACAGTACGAAGGAGAAGGAGCCATGGAGAGACAACGACCTTCGACGAGCGATGGTAAAAAATTCGGATCAGCAAAACGGCAGGGCTTCGGAGGGTCAGGAGTGGACGGTCCCGGGTTTTGGAGCTCGCCTGGCAAAATAGTTCAATGCGGGCCTCTTCAGAAACGAGGTGAGTTGAGACCTCCGCGTCTGATCAGGAGGCCCTCCCAACGTCGACTCAATCTGAGACATCCAATTTACCCCTGTGACTGCTTTCACGTTCGCAGTGGGCACGGGGACAGCACCGTCTCACTGGAAAAGCCGGTGCTATTTTCTGCATGGGAGAGGAAGTCTGCGCAACAGCTCCGACGTGATGGCCGCTCCTCACGGGCCATACATCATGCTCGACGGTTGCAGACTGGCCACTCCAGAGACAGACGACGACGACGAGCATCTTTTCCTGTTTTCTGTGAGTGGAACTCTTGTGCCTGACAAAGGACCCGGCGTTGGCGGTGGAGTTCCTTGCGAGGAGGTGTTCAGCTGCGAATCCGAGCAAGATTTGTTCATGTGGCTGGAGAACTTGAGATCAGTTCTCCATGGTGAATGTCAATGATGCGATGCAGCGAGATGTTCCATGTCCGTTTTCACTACGTAAATCGAATTAAGTATGATTCAAGTAAGCCTTACTACTTGCAATTACATTAACTAGCTCCCAATGACTAATAAATCCGGCCAACTGCTGATTACTGACCAAAATATTGAGTCATAGACTTATAACTTTATTGACACTTTGCATTTCGCAACTTTTCTTAATGCTATCATTCAAAGCGAGATACGAGACAGGCACTCAATGCTTCTTCAAAAGTTGGTTCAAGGTGATGGTTACGGCCACTTTTTTTGCGTAGGCATCAAGTCAAAATCAAATCGCGTCCCACGCCACATTCCCGCATAATTGGTTTACCTTTGCTATTTAAATATTTAACTCCAGTTAAAGTAAAGCATGAGAACAGTCAGGCTTATGCACCAATTACATAACAAAAGCGACGGCGTTAATGAAGCCGCGACGTCGCGAGCGTGACTGTTTCAAAGTTCAGTCAGTTAATATGCGATAAAGTGTAATAGTAATTGTCAAGTTCATGGTAGACTCTCATTCATACTCATACATAATACATCGTGTAGAGTATTGAGCAACATGACAGTTAAAATTTATGCTTAAATGCAACCAGCTTTATCACGACTCAGTCGCGTTCACCAAAGCTGCAGTATCGAGACGACGACTAAACCAAACATTTCACATTTACATATTGAGCCTCATCTCAAAGTCTGGCTTGTCTTGTTGGCCCGACTGAACTTGAACTTTCCAGTATTCCAGTGCAGTTTTACTCTTCCTTTCCGGCTTCTCTAGTCAATTGCGTGCCGTGACTTATTATTATTATCAGTATCAATTTACTTAACCTCAAGTCAGAAGTAGAAGTCAACAGTGTTCAAATCTAAAATCTGAAATCGGCGACAATGGCGCTCTCGACCAGCTCCATCGTCGAACACATCCTCATCCACTACCGCTGGATTCTTGTGTGCTTCTTCCTCTTGCCAATGTCCTTCGTGTACGACATTTACTACTACGTCCGAGCACAGATTGTCTTCCATCTCAACTCGGCCCCAAAGCGCCACAAGGAGAAGATCTTTGAAGTCCAGAAGCAGGTAAGTTCCGACGAGGTCTTATTCAGCTCCCTGCAAATTGTCAAAGTGTGGGTGGTAGAAGCATGACACATGAGGCAATTCAGTCAATTGGAGTCGTGTAAGTAAA
This sequence comes from Mesaphorura yosii, assembly GCA_009869945.1. Classification (NCBI taxonomy): domain Eukaryota; kingdom Metazoa; phylum Arthropoda; class Collembola; order Poduromorpha; family Tullbergiidae; genus Mesaphorura; species Mesaphorura yosii. The sequence goes on from WIXG01000558.1 coordinate 32,585, forward strand.
ATACACGAAATAGTGAACTAATAGCCACAATAGCTAATCGTCCCGATCTTCCATATATTCTAAAATGGCTTCATGGTAAAATATTGGGCATCACCAATTAAAAGGGATTGACCTTGAGCTTGAGCCCTTCATCTGAGAGATTAACTTTTGCCATTCTCTGCTGGCTGAAACCGTCAAACAAAGTTTCAAATAGTAAAATTCCGTACGGAATTGGTACACGTATGGCAGATAAGACTTATCAGTATAAAGCACCTGTCGTCGTGAAATTCCATCGCCGACACAAGTGACTGCTGCAGTGAGGCTTATCGGCTCAGTATATCCACTTGACTAATGCACAATGTATTTCGCAGGTCATCGAGTGGAATAACAATGGCCGTCAAAAGCCTATGTGCACCGCCCGACCTGGGTATCAGGCCATTAGTTTCCGGATTCCAAAGTACAAGGACCACTTTCACAAGGTGGAGGTCAACCTCATTGATGTTGTCACAATCGACGTGCAGCGGAAAGTTGTCAAGGTGGAGCCACTGGTTACAATGGGGCAGCTCACCGCGACTCTTGAACCGCTTGGGTGGTCGATCCCGGTGCTCCCTGAACTGGACGATCTTACAGTTGGTTAGTCAGTGGGCTTATACAAAAGTTGTATATGTATACAAAAAGGAAAACGGGAATGTAAAGGGGATATAATAAAATTTGTTTCTTAGGCGGAGTCGTGATGGGCACCGGCATCGAAACCTCATCTCACAAGCACGGACTATTTCAACACACGTGCGTCTCCTACGATTTGATTCTGCCCAGCGGTGAGCTCGTGCATTGCTCGAAGGTAAATATTACTTGTGCTCTGTGCATTTGCATACATGTATTCTTGCCCATGCTTAATGGAGAATCTGCCTAATTATCTAGGACGAGAATTTCGACCTATACTATGCAATTCCATGGTCGTATGGTACGATTGGCTTTCTCGTGGCCGTAGAAATAGAAATTATCCCAGCAAACAGGTAAGAGAATTCCAGAATTCGGAACTTTAGAAGTTGTACGAATATAATTCTACCCTGATCTCCAATCCTTTCTAGATTCGTCAAGCTGGAGTACATTCCCGTCCATTCGCTTGATCACGCCGTCTCCACTTTTCGAGAGCAAACAATGAAAGAAGAGGACAACCAATTCGTCGAGGGAATCATGTTCAATTGCGACCAGGGTGTGATTATGGTTGGAAACATGGTTACGTCAGCTGAGCCAGGAAAACTCAACAAACTTGCTTTGTGGCACAAGCCTTGGTTTTTCAAGCACGTCGAGACATTTCTTAGCAACGGCCCAGGAATTGAGTACATTCCACTTCGAGATTACTATCACCGCCACTCCCGTTCCATCTTCTGGGAGATTCAAGAGATCATCCCATTCGGGAACAACACCGTCTTCCGGTATCTTTTCGGGTGGATGGTCCCTCCGAAAGTATCGTTGCTCAAGCTCACTCAACCCAAAGCGGTCAAGAAGCTGTACGAGGCTAATCACATGATTCAAGACATGATCGTTCCCATGTCACACTTGAAGGAGACACTCAAAATCTTCGATCGAGAAACACGTGTATGTTTAACGTTAATCTAACAAGAGGAAGCATTAAGCATAATGCTTTGTCTACATATTTGACTTAATTTTTTTCTAGATTTATCCGTTGTGGTTGTGTCCTGTCAACCTGCCCAATGATCCTGGATTGGTTCATCCGTCGAAGGGCAATGGAGAGGAAATGCACGTCGACGTGGGTGCGTACGGAATTCCGAAAACACACTCTTTCAATGCCGAGCAGACGACACGCCGGCTGGAGGAATTTGTCCGCTCAGTGAACGGGTAAACACACGAGCTTTTTAAGTAACTTCGGCTTAGAGCCTTAGACTGACTTGATGTGTTTCATATTAGATTTCAAATGTTGTACGCGGACACCTACATGACTCGTGAAGAATTCCGTGCGATGTTTGACCACAAGCTCTACGACGAGGTTCGGAAGAAGCACAACTGTTCAGAAGCCTTTCCAGAAGCATACGACAAGATTTCACGGAGTGCTCGATATTAGTGAAAGAAAGTAGATTGTGTGATTATCGTGTACAAATATGCAAAACGATGCCCATATTGTAATCTTGTTCTATAACTCTGTAGCAATAATTTCTCCAATAAAATTAAATCCTTGGCCTTAAATAACGATGCCTTGGAGCAGGTCAGTGATTCTTGAACCAGTTTTTGTTTTATTGACCATCAAATATCTAGCAATGATATTCCTTTTATTTCACCAAGATTTCATTTTGCATTTACTGCCACGACTAATGGGGGTTGCATATTTTACATTGTACTAAGCTGCCTAGTAATTTGGTATGTTATATAAGTGACTTTAATGTTGACTATTTGAGAACTAGAATTAACTCATGCCGGCCAATTATTTCGCCTTGCCCTGTGCCGCAACGGAAGCCATCGCCTTCTTCACAGTTTCCTCATCTCCCAAAAACTTGAGTGAGACGAGGGGCTTCAGATTCTCGTCCAATTCGTACACAAACGGAATTCCTGTTGGCAGATTGAGTTCCATAATGGCTTCGTCGGTCATCTGATCAAGGTGCTTGACGATCCCACGAAGACTATTTCCGTGTGCCGCAATCAAGATGATTTTCCCCGACTTGAGCTGCGGGACGATGACATCATTCCAGAAGGGAAGTGTACGCTGAATTGTCAACTTGAGAGACTCAAACATCGGGAACTCGGCCTTTGGTGGTCCATCCTTGAAACTAGCGTTCTCCATAATGATCTTGTAGTACGGGTTGCTCTCCTCCATTGCTGGTGGAGGAGTGTCGAAACTACGACGCCAGATTTGAACCTGCGCCTCGCCATACTTTTTCGCAGTTTCAGCTTTGTCCAGTCCCGTCAGGTTGCCGTAGTGGCGTTCGTTGAGGCGCCACGTCTTCTCCACCGGAAGATCTTCCTGCCCAATTTCCTTCAGGATTGACTTGAGTGTAACTTGGGCTCGCTTCAGAACTGAGGTGTACGCCAGATCAAACTTGTATCCAGCGTCCCTCAGAGCCTTCCCAGCTGAGACAGCTTCCTCAACTCCTGGAAGAAGAAGGAAATCAAAGTAAATTGGAATACAAGGAACTTTGTAATTAAATCTTACCCTTTGGGCTCAAATCAGCATCGTACCACCCACAAAACAAGTTCTTTTGGTTCCATTCGCTCTCACCGTGACGGACCATGACAATCTTGTACGTCTTCGAAGCCATGGCTGAAAATTAAGATCAATCCAATTAGTAATTTTTATTAAAAGGTTTGGGTATGCAGTCTGACTTATCCCATAGCTCTTACATGCAGCTTGACAAACTATTCCCAAGTACAACCGAATATTTAGTTCACCGATTAAAAATTAGGCAATTAATCCGAACGTTCGCGAATATAATACGTAAAGCAACGTACTAAAATAATTCAAGCACATACCGAACAGTCGGGAAGATGAAGAGAACGGTCTTGAAATCGATATCAAATGTGCAATCTTCAAGCAATCCTCGAAAGCACCACTTGTTAGAGCTGCCAGGAGAAATTATGCACCAATTAATTTAACAATTGTTTCCACGGTGACAGCAAGTTTGCTAACAAGTGATCGAGCCGGTATGGTACAGATTCGAATTCGTGCAATGCAGACACTTCCTTGAAGCATGCCATAATGCACGTAAATGCAGCCTGCGCTGCGTGATTATCAGGTGGTAATCCAATTAACTCACATGACAGGCGCATGCTTGATCAATCACGATAATTACCAACGTTAAATCCTGGCGTTAAAACTTCTAAGCATGTATCCTAATTTAAACTACAGAACCGACCCTCACACGTGCAAGCTAGTTATTTAACTAATCCCACTGATGCTCACCTTATTATTGAGTCCGGATTCCGAATTTTCACCAAAGCACAGTTAATGTAACCTCACAATGAATCTGCAATCTCAACGCCTTTTAAGCTGCCGCTTCACTGCTCTGAATTCCAAAAATTCAAGATACCCGATGGTTTGATTCGAACAGAATTTCCACCAATCACTTCACTGATCGTGAATAAAAATTTCGGTCTGATCTGCAATATTTTGACTTTGAACTAGTGAGGAAGGACAAAACATGTGAACAGAAGATCGCTGCACATGCTCTTGAGCCGAGAGTCAAGCCGAAGGCTATGCAACCTATGCTTTTGACGCTTCAGCCTTTCTGAGTAATCCATTCAGCCAGCTGCCGCTCCATCGAAGCCGAGAAGAACCAGGAACAAAGAACAAGGAAAAACATGGGCCATGAATCATAATATTGGTAATGCAAATGAATTATTATTGAATCAGCCTAGTTAATGTCGTCGGTGTGGAGTCCACATTGCAAAGAAATCAGGACACCGGATGACGTTCACGACCACCCATGCAATTCTACGAGAAACGATCGGAGAACATCGACGAGTGAGACTTCTTGGCGTTGGCGGTATGGAAGGGAACGCAAACGAGGAAAATTTCTGAAAAAATTAATTCATTATCTCGATGGAGGCAGGCAGATGAATGAATGGTGGGAACGATAACCAAATCGCAACGACAAAGACGCGATGATGACGTAGCAGCCAATGTCAAATCTTCAGGATGCTTCCTGTAAAAATTTGTAACTGTAAATGAGAAGAAAACGTTTCTCGTTTCGATTCCCAGGGAAACGGCAAGCTGGCAATTACGACAAGAACAGCCGAACAACGCACAATGTAACGCAACGCTGAGCAGTAATTTCCTCAAGGAGCAGGGCAGGGCAGGCAGGAACAAGGCAATTATTTAGCCAATTAACTTTGCGACGATACGGGACCATTGTTCGGTCGAGTTCGGGTAGATCAGACTGAAAGCAATTACGTGGAAACCATTTTTAAACTTAATCGCAGCCTGTTATAAACTAAACGTACCGGCAGGAACGTTAACATCGCCCATGGAACCATCTTTGTCTTTGACTGCACCGTTGAGTCGAATTCGCAATTCGCTGAAGCCGAAGCTGACGACATACTCGAGTAATTTGTGTGATAGCGTTTTTCGTTTAACATTTAGCAATAAAATCTCATCGTCATCACCACCATCATCAAAGGAGTCGCCTCACCCGGATGAATCATAAACACCACTGCCCACCAGGTGCAAGGTAGGCCTAATTTTCCGCTAGTGCAGTGTTCAGTAAACCTGAGAAAATTACAACACAATCACGACCCAGCGCAGAAAAGGCAGAAACATAGCCTTCATATTTGGTTTTGCATTAGCATGAGCATTAGCATGATTGTGATTAAGGCTAAGATTAGTAATCTGTTACAAGTACAGTCAGTCAAGCAGTCAAGTCAAGTCAAGTCTGTCAAATCGATGTAAGTTACAAACTGCGATGCAAAGCAAATGCAAAGTCCTCAGTAGTGTTATACCAATCTTTTATAAGAATTTCAGTTTCAGGGGTTGGTTGGCTGAGTTGAGAGTTGGCTTGTTGATTCATTGGTTAGTGTTACTGTTACTGTTCTTGGTTAGCACTACCACGGTGGAGTAGTAAGAAGGATACACTGTTAACTGCTTTGCAAATGAATACGTTACGTTGCGTTGCTTACGTGCAAATCTGGTTTCATTCCATTTCGTGTAGTCGTGGAGTCGAGAGGAGGAAAGGAATAGGAAATAGAAAATCATACATCAATGTCACGTCGAGTCGTTGAGTCCTCAAACACGCACTTCAATTGTTGTTAGTACTTGTAAATAACGAATAACGTGTCTTACGCTGAATTTGTCGGAAATTAGGTTAATAGTCGAATTTCAGGTCGTTACTTTACTTCCTAACCAAAGAAAGTGTTTGATACGTCGTCATTGTGCACCGCACCGCGGAGTGAACTTGACCAGTCAATTACGTTATCAGGAGTCATAATTCGTGTCCAAGCTGAGTCAATCAGTGAGATCGCCGAGGCGGAAATCAGGTACTGCTACTGCTTATATCTTGCTTCCTGTGCTGGTAAACCCGAAGGTGCCGTTTAAGTCAGTGCTGTTCAAAAATGCAAATACAAATAACAAGCATCTTATTTTTAATACATTTTGTATTCCGTATACATTTATACTATTAACTTAATCTCTTTTCTCCACTTTAATTTTAACATTCGCTCCCCTCAGTTCTCAAATTTCTCCACTTTAATTGTAAATGGAATGTTAGCCTCGTCTTCATCATCACCTTCTATTTTGATCGTAGATACCTCATCATAGACGTCATCGATCTCTTGCTTGAGATTCTCCAGCCTATAACCCCACCAAGTCTGCATCGGGTTAATGGGTTTAAGATCAGCAACTGGAGGCATTTGATCAAGCTTCAATTCAGGCAATTCTTTGACTTCTTTCTTCACCCGCTTCCGAGCTGGGGGTCAAAAGTTGTAAACATTAGGTTTCAATAGAAGGCCCAAGCTACAGCTCCGCCTAAAACTTGCGCAGGTATTTATATAAATTAGTTACAGCCTTGGACTTGATTG
>WIXG01000559.1:0-38921 GCA_009869945.1 Mesaphorura yosii
CAAGGCGGTGGAGGGGCAAAATGGGCCGTGCAGTGGTGCCCCTTCGATGACCCATGCAGCTACCCGTCCGACAACCTCACAAAGTGGTGCCCCTGTCGAGTGAATCCATGCCCCGGCCCAATTAGACGGATCAGGCTCACCTTTCACAAGTCCCTTCATGTACCTCGCCCAGGGCTCCGCAAACAGCGCCACGACGTCGGTAACCCACTCCGAGTCACGCATCGCCCGCACGAACGGTGTGGCGAGGAGGCGGTAACCCATAAGCGTGTACGGCGCCTCCTGTTGCATCCGCCACCCAAACTCTGCGTCGGCCAGAAAGGTTAGCGCGTCGATGCGGCCCTGTCTGAAGAGTTCCGTGCAAACGACCGTCGTCTCGGAGCCCACGCGGCCGAGAATGGCACCACATTGCGAAAATGTATTCGTGAAGCAGGGGCCCGCGCAGATCGCCGGCTGTGTGCCCAAAATGGGGAATGCTTGCGTGAGGAAAATGACACAGACCGCACAGCCGAGCTGCGTTCCCACACAACCGCCGATGAAGGGCTTGGCTGCGCGGAGGATGGCTCGAAGGTCGGGAAGCGGTGGCGGAGGGGGCGCGGGTGGAGCCGTGGTCGTTGTCGTCGGGGCCTCCGTCGACGTGGGCATCGCCCCGGCGTACGCGGCGGAGGCGTCCCGCCTGACTCTGGCTCGCGACCTGAATCCTGAGCGGAAGCAATTCACGCCGATCCCCGCCGGCGTGCAGGCGATGCTGACTGACGAGACCAACGGCGATCCGCCCTCGGCTTCGGACTCTTCATGTTCGCAGCTGAGCTCCATGGCGTAGCCGTGCTGGTTGGGGATCAGCAAGTACTCGGGTATCTGGCCTGCTTCCGAATGGCCGAGGCCGTACTCGTACGTGGCCGGCGTTTCGCTGATGGGGTCCCACGTCGTGATGCGTGCTTCGTGCGCCCCGGGCTTGCACCTGATTTTCCCCTCCGCCGTGTTGACAAGCGCGGTCAGGTCGCTGGCGCTGATGACAGTTGCTGTGGGCGCTTTGTAGTCTACAATTTTAAGAACCCCGCCTTTCGAAACGGCGATCTTCAGGACATCTTCCACGATGAAATCAGACCGCTGCAGGAGGGCGCTGCGGCTCGCTGTCAGTTCGAGGGTCGGTTTGGGCGACAGGCCGTAAAAGACGCCATCGCTCCGGGCGCGAGTTGCGGAGACCAGCGAGAGCGGTTCCGGGTGGAAGGGCCCTGAGAGGAGCTCTGAACGGAAGGGGTGCACTGCTCTCGTGGCTGCGTCGTAGGCGAGGATGGCGGTGAGCAGGAGCGGGTCGGCCGAGTCGCCTGCGCCGAGTATACCGACCAGTTCGGTCAGTAGTCGCCTTCGGGAGCTGCTCGCCTTTTCTCGGGCACCGTCACAGGGGGTACCAGCGTAGACAACAGTGTAGATGGGGTTCTGAACCCCTGCGCTTATCATTCCCTGGGTGCCCCACGGGGTAAACCTATACAAGAGGCGAGCGGGCGACGTTGTGGAGGCTGCAGAGACGGTCTGCATGATGCGGGCAAGCGCCTCCTGCTCTCTGTCCAGCACCAGAACGCCAAGGACCTCCTTACTGCTGCTACTCGAATTTCCTTCCGCTTGCGACTCGGCGCTGAATTTGAGTTCACTTTGGAGTTCCCGTAGGCTTTGAATTCGAGCGAACTTGAAAGGCGCCCGTCCCTTGTCAGTGAGGTGAGACGCCGTTTCCTTGTAGACTCGGTAGATGGCTTCCGCTTCTGAGCCTCCCGTCTTCATGGTTACCGGGATCAGCTTGGTGATCCCGACCCGAGCCACCCGATGCAGGAGCGCCATCGCCGCTCCACGGGCATCCATCTGCAGGCACTCCACGCGAAAGAGGGGACCTGCGCTCGGGACGACGTAGGTGTGGAGGTCGATGCACTCGCGGGGCAGGACGAAGATCAAGGAAAAATTCTTGGGATTGACTTCGGTCTCGACTCTGGCAATGATGAGGCGCTTGCAAGCCTCCAGCACGAGCAGGAGCTCCTTCCGGTCGAGGAGGGAGACCAGGCGCGTCCGGGTTTTGTGGTTGGAGAGAATCCTTGCGGCAACATCCTCCGGAGTGCTGGAACGGAGATCGTGAACGTAGGGCGGACCATCATAATCGTAGTCGGGGCCCGAATCCCGGAAGCCCTTCGAAGCGGCTAGGTGCAGTTTCTGCTGGAGTGCGGAGCCGCTGTTGTACACAACGCCGAAGCTGCCTCGCGCGCTGGTGCTGGACGTCCAAATTATGGAGAAGAAAAACATGCAGAGTTCAGCTGTCATGTTGGCTGACGAGACGTGGGTGCTCTCGCAAAGTGCAAACTGGTCAGAAGTCCAAAGTCCCGTTGACCCAGACTCATTGCAATTAAGTTCCGTACTGCAATTAAACTAGCACGCAAAGGAAGAATTTATTCAAAAATTATAGGAAGGCAGTGTCACTTCAGACCGTAACAAATTAATGCTAATTAGCTGGTCGCATGGTGGCAGGACGAGTGTGAGTGGGCCCCGGGGCGTTCCGAATCGTCTCCTCACAGCGGCTCGAAATCAAGGAGTCGCTGCCCGTCCTGAACCAGTCCCTACCCCTGAGCTGAATGTGCTGGAGGGTGGGGCTGACCAGCGCCAGTCCTAAGAAACCCCCGTCGGTCATGCGTAAACGACACCTGGAGGTGGGTTCCGGCGCCAACACAAACTTCTAGAGGCGAGTCTGGTCCTGAATCCCCGCCCTCGTCCTATGCGCCAGTAAGAAACTGCCCAGCGTCTTCAGCGTGGGCGGCGACTCGGCGGGCAGCGAATCCGGAAGGCGCTGTGCGCCCCCGAAGGCCGTCCTGGGCAGTCCAGTGAGGAGCTGGTCGAAGTTCAAGGCCGTCGCCGCCCCCGCCGAAAGGACTTTTATTTGGAGCACCTCCAAAGTGGCTGGTCGAACGGTCCAGAGATCCGCTCTCCTCGTTCCAGACATCCATTCCGATCTTCAGGCGGGTGAGTGTTACAAATGGCGACCCGCAGGTGGCCCGGAACCAGTCAGCGTCATAACCACCACGACCTAGGCGGGGTCCCCGGAGGATTCCCCCCTTCAGGCTCACATCCGTCACGGAGGAGTGCTCTAGCCCCCGCATGCACTCTGCCGGGGAGCGGACGCTCACCCCTCTCCAGTCGGAAGCTCCGAACGGCGGGCATGACGGGGATTCGAACCACAACCTCCGCTAACCTTGCGTTGATTGGCCCCGTTGGGAGCGACCCAGCGAGTCCCCCGGTGATAAACGGCAAGCGCAAGACCGACGACGCTAAGACTAGTGCTCCAAGGTCAAGTTGGCGCAGCGTGGCCGACTACGACTGAAGGGACTTGTGCAGCAAAGCCACCACTTCCGGAGGTCGCTCATTTGTGTACTCGACGAATGTGGTCAGGGCTTCCAGGCGAAGTGTGTGCTCTCGGCTAATTCGATCAGCACCTGGAGAGCAGGAACGTCAATTTGGTAGACTATTGGTCGGACGGTCGTTTCCAAGAGACAGAATCTCCAAGCACATGGCTTGGCGGAGTAGGTCAACCACTAGGTCCTTGTACGCACAAGCCCAAAAGAAGTCACTGAACGCTTCTCTCCAACGTGCATGAACAAAGAGCACACAAAGTTTTCCAGCTCTTGCCACTCTTGACCCAGAGCAATTAGAAGTAAGTTCACCGTAACTAAATGCAGCCAGACCGGCAACCAAGCGCCGAGTATGCACAATAATATGCAACTAGGAATCAGGACAGAGCTTTTATCTTCATATCATGAAAACTGTTGATGGTTATGCAGAGTCGCAGGACAGCCAGTCCGTGGTGCTTTAACAAAATTGAAGAAAAAGAGGAAAGTTTCTACTCGGAGTGGTGGAGGAGAGAGGGTGTCTGTGGGCCCAGTGCGTTTCATATTGTCTCCTCACAGCGCCTTGAAATCAAGTAGCTTTCACCTCTGCATCGTGAATTTGTCTCTATGAACTCGACGTGCTGGAGAGTGGGACTCGCGAGCGCCGGTCCGAAGTAGCCCCTGACGTCGGTCATCTGGGATAGGGAGTACTCAACTTCCAGCACAAACTTCTGCAGTCGAGTCTGGTCCTGAATCCCGATCTGTGCATTCGAGTGGGGTCGTCCGAATGCAGATTCAAGGCTTTCAGACCAAGGGTATTCTGTTGGCGGACAGCAATGTCCATCAAGGTCTGGAGAGAAGGAACGTCCGATCTGCAGATGGCGAGAGCCTTGAGATTGTGAAGGCGGGTCTTCGGCATGACATCCCACAGTGCTAACAGCACTTTCAATTTGTTGGCGCGAGGGTCCATGCCGAGCGACAGACTCTCCAGCTCCGTCACGTGACGGAGGATGTCGGTGAGCAGCGTCCTGTACTCCGTATGAATGGGTTCCGTGTTTAGCGAACTTAGAGAAGCCTGCAGAGCGCATAATTCGAGCCATCGCAAGTTGGGCAGCTCCTTTGCGAGTAGTCCTTCTCGTGTCCCACAGTGCCTCCGCGTACGGATTCATGACGAGTCTGAAGTCGGTGAGGTTTGTCATATCTCCAAACACAATGCGCCGAAGAGTGTCACTACCCACATGTGTACGGAAGTGGTCTGTTGGGAGCTCCAGCTGTTGGACGGAGGTTTCACAAACTGACAGAAATGGGTAAGGAAAGAATTCGTGTTTGCTCCCACTGAAAACGGGGGACTTGGTTTACGACATCTACGTGTCCAGACACTCTCCTTTCGTATGAGAATGCTACAGAAAGTGATTGGACTATCTTCTTCAGAGTACTTCCTGAGTACAGTGAAGAGAAGTTGTGAGTCCATCATTTTCTCCACACTTTCACCTATGCCCTTCTACAACTCAGTTGCAGAGGCGGTGTTAAAGATGAGAATTGAATTGGGTGGATGTCCGGAAGGGTGTGAGAAATCCATCTCTCTGGAGAATGAAGTTATCTTCTCAAATCAATTCCGAATAATGAAGTCGCTCAGTCTTCGTACGGTCGATGATGTTGAGAATTTCATTTCCACAGTGGATATGGGTAACCTCGAGATCCCAGCCCCACAAAAACGAGTCTTGCGCGCCGAAATTGGGCATTTCAAGGCTAGGATAGGAGAATTCAGAAATCGGTTGGATCTACTGGAGAGCTGCCAGGTTAGAGTGCTGAATCCGATTTCGAGGGAGAGACAGCCACTCACACGTGAGAACGGGTACAGCAATGCTTATTTCTCTCTTTCTCAGTTCTGGCTTTGTGGGCGAGTCATTGCTCAAACTCAAGAGCAAGAAATGGGAAAGATTGAAGGGTGTGCGGCTCACCAACACAGAACTTGATATTGTTTGGCGCCTGTGGCATGATGCGCTCTTGACTCCAGTCGTCGCGCAAGGCTTTACTCGAACGGGAACTGCGCCTACTGCGGCGCACTGCGCCCGAAAGCGCGACATTTAATTTACTGTAATTCCACGAGTCGTTTGTAGGATTACGTGTGGAGACTCATTGGTCGGGTGGGAATCCAACTGGAAAAAAGGAGCGCTTAGACGGATACGAAGGCAAACCCCTTGTGCACAGTCGTCTATCTGGTGTCAGTCGAAATCTATAGACGGTTTATATATAACGTCAATTCCAATAAAGTTGACTTCGATTTAATAAAGAACTTCAAGAAGAGTTTGTATGAGAAACTCTACCTGGAGTACACAGTAAAAAACGAGGTCGGAGCTCCCCAAATTTTGGGGAGACGGTAAAGGATTGTTTAAAATTAATGGGGATACAATTGATATTAGATTATAGACTTCCACCAATGTGATTGCATTGGTTGGAGCCTATACCAATCACAAATACACTTAAATATTCATTTTAACTTTAGTAATAAGTTAGTCTTTTCTCGAGGGAGAAGTAGAGGTCGGGGGTCTCCGGACAGGGGTTAGTTCCTACCCTTGACGGTCATTGTCCAGCCCCCAAAAGATACGATACCCTCCGTCATAAGTTAAGAAACGGTATTTTAAATTTTGACGAGAGGTGAAAGCAATGTTTTTTCCCCAAAACGCTGGTCTTTGGGTTTTTAGTTCCAATAACATGTGAATATGATTGAATTCATGTCATAGAATTAAGTAAATGAAATAAATCGGTTGTTTTGTTTCTTAAAAAAAACTGACAGAAAACCACTGAGCGCGGAGGGAGTGGCCAGCCCCAGGCTGTAGATTCTGAAATTATTGAGTGGGACGTCCGAGCTTCCCGCACGAGTCTTGCACAGCTGCCCAGCGCCCTGCATGTCTGTGGATGAGTATTCAGAAACACAATCTCGTGCCAGTCACGCAGGTGGGGGACAAACGGCCGGCTCGCGGTTCCACAGCTTGCACGTCTGACGGAGCGTCCCTGACGAGCATTCCTCACAACCAACGCCAACAGCTGGATTTTGCAAAAATCGCTGACTCGAATTCAGCTCTGAAAATTGTACTGGTCTTAATTCTTACCCCGGCTATCTATAAGACTTTTGTGCACTTCCCCACACTGCCGACACGTGCAGGTGTGTATATGGGGACAGGCGCCTCGGAGCTGTCCGGCTCCTCCGCCTTACGCTTCCATCGGTTGTTTTTCTCCAGTCCAGCCTCCATGTCGTGTCCTTAATTAATTAATTCTTAATTCAGTACCTAATTAATGCTTTATCCGCTTTTTAAGCCAGGTTGAATCCTTGGACAGCTTTTGAGGCTACACTCAGTTGAAGTTTTGAACTTGCAACCTTCTCGTCCACGTGCACGAAGAAAGACGCACACTTCCTCACCCGTTTAAACCCGCACTCGCGGCCAGGCTTCGCAACACAGGCGAGTCCCGTTGCAATGACCCACAGCCGAAACTCTCCAATTATCTTTGCCGTAACTGCCGCAATTAGACTAACTATCCCACAATTAGGAGATTACTCAATTCGTCGCAATTTCTTAGTCCCTCGTCTTGTCTGCCCTGACCATGACGTCCACGTCTGTCTCCCTCTGCCTCGCATTGCTGGGGCTCGCAGCTCTCGGCTCCTCATCCCGGCTGCCCCAACCGGTGGGTGTCCTCTTCAACAGCTCCTCCACGACCCAATACAAACTCCACCTTGCTTCGTGGATGGCCTTCCGCGACACGTTGCCTGACGAAGCGGATTCGTCTCCTCCGCACCTGCTCGACATCGCCCACACAGCCACGCCTCAGCAGGCGGCGGATTGGCTCGTGGGCAACGGGACCCAAAGCTTACTTTCCCTCCTCGAGCCTTCAGAGATCATCGCTTTCCTGCACTCGTACGAACTGGTTCGGAGGAGGGAGTCGAATGGAAGCGCAACCGTCGGAGAACTCTCCGTCGTTTTACTGCGTGAGTGCGTGAGCATGCAAATTCGTGGCCCTTTCCGCATTCGCTGCAAACAGTTGGGGCCCGACGCCGTGGCCACCGCCATCGTCCATCGGGCGTCCAAAATTGGAGTGACGCGTCTGCTTCCTGTCACCCTCAGGTCCGCTGGAGATGGAGATGTGAGCCCCGCACAGCTTTATTGTATCTACAAAAAAACTATCCACCACGTCACCGCTGCGGGAGTGGGAACAAGCCCGAAACTCGCCCCGCTTTCGCACGGACTCGACGTTCTGCGGGCAGAAATCAAAATTCACAACCAGGCAGGGACGAATTCGAGTGCGGCGGCCGTGCTGGGCGTCCTCGTCCTTGATCGGGACCCGTTTGCACTGCAGCGCGTGCTTCAAGCCATCACGAATGTGCACGAGCCCACGAGGCTGCTGTACACGTTCACGCCATGGGGCCTCGACGCCTTGGAGGAGCCTAGTCAGGTCGGACTGTCACCGTACTTGCGGGAGCTGCCTTTCGTCAACCGGCTCTACACTGTCATCGGCGGGGACGCGGGAGGGAGAGAACCGGCGGCTCGCCTGAGAACTCTACGGGAACTCAACGAATTTATGGGTCCAAGCCCCCTCCTTTTGACGGCGCTGGCTGCTTACGACGCAGCTGCCTCGCTTCTGAATGAAGGGACAGGGACTGAAGCTGAAGCAGACCCTCCGAGCAGTGGAGTCCTCTACGGCATCTCGCCCAAGCCGACCCCCGCCATCCTCGCCTCGCACGGGGCGCTGCTGCAGCCGTCAGACTATATTTTGGAGGACGTGCTGCAACTTGCCCAGAACGACGATGGTGCCTTTCGCGTGGTGGGCTACCACGTGGGGACCTCCTCCGTCCTCTCTCGCCAAGATTTGGCCACGCTTGCCGCAGAGGCCGAATCGCGCATCAACTGCAGTCGGCCCCTCCTGCAAGTTACGAGCTACGACCCCTTCAGCCGTCAGTCGTGCCTGTATCGATTCGGGCACGGGGCCGGAGCCCGCCCACTCCCACAGTATCTCCTCATCCCCAACATGCACGGCTACGGCCTCGACCTTGAGTGCCTCCACGCGGAGGAGTGGCCGCCGGCGTTGGTCACTAACCTCCGCATAGCCTGCACGCCCACGCCTGCGGGCGACTCTGTGAACTGCTTCCGATCGAGGTGGAACCACCGCGTGAGGAGAGCGGCCCCACCCCTCAGCTCCTCCCGACATATGGCGATGGCACCACGGGATGACACGATGGCAGCGCCCATGGCCGCCAGTGCTTACTACCAGCCGTACATGGCCATGATGCAGGCGGACATGACGACAGGGACTCCCGAGCCAGCGTCAACGGAAGCCCCGTCCAGCCCACCGCCGTCTCACCCTCCGCCGCCGCCGCCCGACCTGCGGCAGGTGATCAAGGCGGCCAAGCCGTTCATGGGCGGATGCATCGGGTCGTCTCTCGGCTGCGCGATGTGCGTCCTCATCCTCGGGCGCCTCTCTGCCCTCGGCTCCTCCCCTGCTATCTGCTCGGGCCCCTGCTTCACCGGCGTCTTCGGCCAATGCGGCGCCCTCCTCGGCCGGGTAGGGTCCGAGACAACGGTCGTCTGCACGGAGCTCTTCAGACAGGGCCACATCGACGTCGACACCTTCCTCGCAGATGCGGAGTTCGGGAGGCGGATGCAGAAAGAGGCGCCACACATGCTGGCAGGCTACCGCTTCCTAGCCACGCCCCTCGTGCACGCGATGCGGGCCTCGCCCGCCTTCACGGAGCTGGTGGCCGTGCTGACGGCACCCTGGGCGGAGCACATGCAGGAGCTCAGCGGACACGGGCCGAATGGTGGTAAGGTGATAGGAAAGGAGAAGGGAAACAATTTAGGCGCATGGATCCATGCGATTGGAGCCCCCATTTGTGAGGTCATCGGTCGATTGGCAATCTGTGGCCAGAACTTAAGTCTCGGCATGTCGGTAGTAGCGGCATCCGCTTTATGCGGATGCTTCCTTGCAAGGCGCTCTGGTTTCAAGTATTTCGGGTTGGGCCATAAAACTTGTTAATTTGGTTCTCTCGTGAAAAGAGTTTCCTCATTCTTCCTGGTTCAATAAACTCACAGCTAATGACTTGAGAAAATAAATCACAGTGATCCCGCCGGACCAGCCCTCGGACTCGCAAGCCGCGTTCTCCAGACCACATTGGTAAAGGTCCGGATACTCCTGGACAAAATAACAAGTGCTCCGACACCTTCCTGTAGAACTCCACCAGCTACGATTACGATGCAATACTCTTGCATCAGATTTGCAGCAGCAGCGGAGGCTGCTAATTCTGAAAATCGAGTTGATTTGGCGGGAAAAATTTTAAAATGTAAAAGTTTAAAAAAATACTGAATATGGGTTTCTGGCTCAGCAGTTCGTCCTGGCGGCAAAATGACATTTTCCCTGAAAACTACGAAAAAATGCGAATTTTTATCAGTCGCGTCATTTTTCGAGTTAGGCCTTCCATTTCGACATATTTGAGTTAGTTCGACATTTTTTTTCAAAAATTCATATCTATACAGCATGTGAAGGATCACGCTCCATACTTCCCTAAAAACTTCCTCCAAGGGTCTTGACCACAACTACATATCCCTCGACTCCTGCCCCGTAGCACGACGATTCCCCCTTGTGGATTGCCCCCAATTAATAATTCAACCATACTGCGGCAACACCCTTCGCCAAAATCCCTTCAAAAAAGTGAAAAAAATAAGGCTTCAGTTTCGCAAATCGTAAATCGTGAATAATTCAGCAATTTTTAATTAATTTATTTCGTACGGCACAGAGCAAGATCGATCGAAATGCCAGCAATAACTGGTGACCGTGGCGCCATCCCGTACGCCAGGTCGCACTGAACAACTCCTGGGTCGTCACATTCTGGGGTGTCCGGGTTGAAATGCTGGCCATCTAAGCACTCGTTCATAGTTCCCTGCGCATCTCGACAGAAGATATAGCTTCTGCAGTAGATCATGCGAAACTCTGAGCAAATGCTGGGTAAGGTACCTTCGCTGCCCTCGGCATACGTCACCATGTCCACATCATCGAAAAATACCTTCAAATGGTAACCGATAAGCACAAAACTCCCAAGCTTGAACTGACCTATCTAGCCATTGTTGGAAGAACTCCGTGCATTGCTCACGAAGCAGAGGGCTAATCCTGAACTCCGTGACCTTGTGCACTGCGCCAACTATATGTATGTTAGCGGACCCGGCAACGACCGAGTTCACTGGCATCGCATTGGTAGGGGCGCTATAGAATGCACTAATGGAGCGCTTCGGTGATAACAAGGTGAATCATATGTCGTGCGAGTGTCATGCTTACATTCGTCGTGCTTTAGGCCCTGCTGCAGTCATCAACATTTGTTAACTGTTGATAAATTCTCTTAATTAGTACACTTACAATTAAGTGGATTCGTTGATTAGTAAAAAGTGCAGACAGCATAACAATTTCAATGATTTATTTTGGTCTCAGTTAATTGATTGAAATAAAATTATAGTCGTTTGCTGTGGCACTCATAAAACCTTAAACAAATCATGAATGCGTACTCGCTGTCTGCATTCTGTTTTAGAATCAATCATGTACCCGGGAATTCATTAATAATACAAATTCCATATCTGCACAAGAGAGAGAGAACCGTGTGGAATTGACATTGCATGTTGAAGAACTTAGGCTCTTATCAATTTTTGTCAGCAACACTGCGTGTATGCATGAGTTGACAGTTAAGCTTGCCCGAGTACTAGGCATCAAAAATTTTTAAAATGTTGATCGCATGTGCCAACCTTCGTACAACTCAATTGGCGACATTCACACAACGGGTGCTTAACAGTTTGAATACTGCGCCTTGCATTCGTCTTTTACCTTTCATTGAAGCTCTTGCAAGCTACTCTACTGAGAAAATATACTGAGAATGCGTTGGATTCTTCTCCACGACGGCTCACTGCGACTGCTGCTGTTGATAAGCGTTGTCTTTTTGCCTCTGGGGTCGCAGGAGCCACGCAGCCTCACAGCCGAGCTTGTGGCTAACCTTCCAGCTGCCAACGGTGATGGTTACTTGGGGGCAGCGTATAACCAAGGAGACAGTGCCATTTATGTATTTAGTGGAGTTCAATACTCAAACATCATCAAGTTTAACTTGGACAATCACACACCTTCGACAGGAGGGACAATGACAAACATAATGCGTGGAAGTGTGGTACCCGCTGGCAGATCAGCCATTTACTATGTGGGTGGGTTCCACAATAACGCGCCTACAGCCAACATCTGGCAATGGGACTCAAATGTGGGCGGGAGCTTAAATAACGTTGTCAGCGAGTTACCGACAGCATGTCGGCACACATCATCAGTTTGGGATGAAAGAGAGCAGTTGGTGTACATATTTGGAGGAGAGGAAGGAAATGCGGGGATACCAACACTTGACACCATCGTCAAATACAGCCTGGAAAGTGAGGAAGCAGATGTCGTTGGAAATCTACCACATTTAAGTTCAGCCGCGTCAGCAATTTGGGATGACACTAATTCGGTTGCATACATTTTTGGTGGCCTCACGGATGGTGGAACGCCAACTGATAAGATAGTCAAGTACGACCCTGCTACAGGTTCCGTGGAGTACCTCGGAGTCACTCTTCCAAACCCGCAGGACTTCCCATGTGCAGTATGGACTGGGAAAAATGCGTACATCATTGCTGGAGTAGCACCTCATATTCTGACCCGCTTCACTCCAGCAACGTTGGACGTCACTCAGGTGTCTGTGGAAGGAGACTTGCCAGTAAACTTGCATGCAGTTGGATGTGCTTACGTCCAAGATACAAACAGAATCTACATATTCGGTGGTGTTGCAGTAACCCCCGATTACGTCTTTCGGAGGGAAATATGGTCTATTGAACTGGGAGAGTGAAACACCTCCAAGTACACCTTCCTCTTCAACCGAACACATTCCCACATTCCCGGCAACGTCAACGACTGAACCACCCGTGTCAACAACACAAGAGCCAATTACAACTGACGACCCAAGCACAAGTCAGGATCCATCGTCTACCACAAGCGAACCGTCTTCTTCGTCATCGACCACCGCTGAATCGACATCAACCCCAGAACCAAGTACCTCAACAAGTGGACAAACGACAACTGACGATCCAAGCACAAGCCACGATCCATCGTCTACCACAAGCGACCAGCTTTATTCATCGCCTGAACCAACACCAATAAGTGAACCCACCACAAACCAAGAATCAAGTACATCAACGACCGAGGCGCCAACGACAACTGACAACCCAACGTCTACGGAAAGCCATTCACCTGCTTCGTCTACATCAGCGACCGAAAGAACGACTGACTTTACTACATCCGAATCTTCCACGCCTGCTACTTCAGAAGAGACACAGGCTGCCTCATCTTCTACAAGTGCACCAATCGTCGAACCTCAGCCTTCATCATCCACATCAGAGTCTGACCCACCACTATCGACCACCCCTAGGACAACTACCCCTAGAACTACAACTACAACGCAGAATCCTATCAATCCAAGTAATTGCAGCGGTACAGACAAATACGGAACTTATTACGAGTCATCGGCAGGAAACACAGCTTACGCTCCGTGTCCTGGCCGCTCCACCGGCAATGCGACGTGGTTTTGTACTTCTGACGCTACATTTGCAGGTTCACAGCCAGATTTCAACGACTGTAGCAACACATGGCTTCCTGAGATTGAAGATGATGTTCCACCAGAAGGAATCTCAATTGACCCAGCTTCTGCCCTCCAACTACTTGACACATTGTTGGATCATGTCGAGAAAGCTGTCAATTTCAACAACAACATCACGTACTTTGGTCACGAGATTGAAACTATTTTTCGAGTCGGTCAACGAATTCTTGTGCAGGCAGATAAGTCAACGACTATGAAGCAAAGAGAGGAATTGACGAACACGACGTTGAGTGTGTACTCGAGTGTTCTCTCCTTTGGAGGACCTTGGGAAGAGCTTTCAGACCTGGGAAAGGCTATCTCGGGATCTTCATTCCTCGAGGCGGTCGATATTGGTGCCGTGACGCTTGCAAGGAGCCATGTTGGTGGAAGACCATATCGTGCGGAATTCCTCCAGCAGCCAGAGTTCCAAGTGCTCGCCGGAGCTGCATCAATTTCTGAAAGGAAAAAACTTACATTTCCTCAAACCTTCAACCCCAGCAAGGATTCCTATATCGAGGTACCGGCCAGTTGGGCAGACAACTTTGCCACTGCTTTGGATCATGTACCGTTCAGTGGGCTAGAATTGACTCCCGTATATGCAAACTCGCTCTTCAATTCAGTTCCTAGCAAAATGGTCAATGGAAACTTGATGTCATTCACATTTGCCGAACTGGACTCGAGAAAGAATTGGGCTGATGTCATATTTCCAGAACCAGGAAATGGAGTCAAGATCACATTCCAGCACGATGTGTACGCATGGGGAAACGAAGCAAGGAAAGTGCGTAGGAAGCTGCACAGTGATAAGGGCGAGAGACCCAAGGCAGTTAGCGGTTCAGCCTCGTGTGTGTTCTGGGATCCAAAGGCTCGGTAGATATTTACTTGAGAAAACTGTTTCCATTGAGCTTGCACTTCAGATACGGTTCTTTTCTAGGAACTGGTCCACAGCCGGCTGCACTCTTGTCACCACGGAGCGGGATGTGACTGTCTGTGAGTGTAATCATCTGACTTCCTTCGCCATAATAATGAGCACTCACGACTATGTTGTAAGCCCATACTTAAATACTAATGCTTCCTGAATCTACAGCTTTGAGCGTCATATTATTCGTAGGGAAAAGACCGAGCATTGGAAATAATGACACTCGCCCTGTGCCCAGTCTCCAGTCTCTGCCTCCTGCTGTACATCATCATTTACATTTACAACAGGCGGAACAAGTACCTCATGAGTAACCATCCTAGGAATGAACTTACACTGGGACTCTGTGTGTCGCTCCTCGTTTCAAATATGCTGATCATGGTCACGATGGACAAGCATTACTTGTACCTTAGTCATGCAGAGTGCATCGCATCGGCTATCGCCCTACATTACTTCCTCCTGTGTGCCTTCAGCTGGATGTTTCTGGAAGGCGTGCTCTTGGCCCGACTGGTTCTGATTGACGTATTTAGCTCAGGACGTGAGTACGCGTGGCAGGAACGAACGTCAGCCTTCGTGATACCTGCCATCATTGTAGGAGCAACGTGTGCAGTTAACTTTGCATCTGACGGCGTTGGATATGGAAATGATTCTTTGTATGATGAGCCATATTCCTGTGATAGCCGTGGTCAAGCTTATACTTTCTATTATCCTCTTGTGTTGCAGTTGCTGGTTGAATGAAGGCTACCACTGGGCCTTTGCCGTTCCCGTCGTTATCGTGGTAGTGTTTAACACTGTGGTGTTGGGTCTTTCCATCCGGAGGTCACGTGTACTCCAAAATGACCACAAGAATGGTAACGTCAAGCGAAAAGTCGGAAGGATTGCGCTCTTGCTGCAGGGTTCTCTCAACCTGACCGCCATCATGGGAATCACATGGGCTTTTGGCTTCCTAATGCTCGTCGATCATTCTGAAATTGCTCATCTCGCTGCCTACGTGTTCACTTTGTTCAATGCTGCGCAGGGCATCTTCATCTTGGCCTTTCACGTCGCTGCCAACAAACAGATTCGACGCAAATTGTCCGTCTTTTCAACCAAATCTACCTCAGCACATGCTTCTCGAGCCGAACATCTTCGAAGTACAGCCGAGGCTAACATGTACTCTTCAAGTTCTGGCAGAAGACCCATTACACGTTAATAAAATTGATTTGATTACAGTATTTCATATTTAGGATAAGTTTTGGAAATGTTTTCCGAAAAAATTGTGTGTTCCCAGCTCTTGAAGCGCAACGGCTAAGCGGCAGATAAGAGGAGCAAGGGGGTTTTCTCCCATGCCGAGGAGCAGAGGTTAGGACCAGTATCTTTTGGGTTTCTAATCAATTTCTAGTCGATTGGTAGAAGCTTCGGGCCCGTATCAATATACTAAAATCATTTCAACTAAACTTAATTGTGTTCAACAACGCAAAAATTGGTTGTGCGATTGCTTTCATATCTTATGTTTGTGGTGGTCTGGTAAAATCAAAATTGTTGGACTCTCTCAAGAAAGAAATCGCTCACATATAGTTGCTAATCTCTCGCGAGCCTGAAACGATATCTGAGAGGAGTCGACGCGATTCAAAGTGATCGGCGCCTCCTCGCTGAGGGAATACCGCCAAATATCGGTGAACGTGCGCAAGGTGGAGGCGAACCTAGAGATGCTCGGCTACGAAAACAGTCTCCAGGCAGCCTTCCAAGTGGGAGAGCATATAGCTCTAACTTAACCTAGGACTTCCGGACTTCGAGGACACGGGATTTTACGGAGATCAGCTACGTTAAGAGCACGCGCAAACTCGCGACTGAGATGACTCAGGCTCTCGATATGATGGTTTCCACAAACAGCGTAGGCAAATGACAAGTCTGCCTTAAATGCTGGCTTATGCTCACGCCCGCGCCCTCTGCCCGCAGCTCGTTAAGAGGTGGAGGGTCCAACCAAAAACACGTAAAAGGCGCTTTCGAGTACTTCCAGGAGACGGGTACGCACTACTTCGGGTCGGCCGCCTTTGGAACGAAGTTCACCGTTCTCTTCACGAGTCGGAAGCACGCCAACCACCCGAGCAGCTCCAACTCGTAGAACCGGCTCGCCGGCTCCTTCGGCGTTCCCACCTCTGCGGCAGCAGCCGAATCGTACCCGCAAGCTTACGGTCGTGGGGGCGTGGAGATGTCCGACACGATCTCCTACGGGGCCCGCCGGATCTGGAGCACATCAAAGAACAGTTCGACGGATGGCGAAAGACGATCGACGTGCGGCCCGTCGTTGTGCCCGGCTACAAGCGGTGGATTCCTCAACTCATTGACAATATCCTCGACGAAGGAGACGCGTACAAGAAGACTGTGCGGGACTTTGGGCACTGGACCAGTCTCGACGAGGACAAGAAACGCCTGAGAAAGTTCCGGGGTGTCCTTCAGGAGCAGCTGGTGAAATACCTCGACAAGAACGCCTACTGCAATACGGGCGAGGATTGCAAATAAAGTGTTCAAATATTTAAATATACACAAGCTTGTTAGTTAAGTGGATACAGCTTTGAGAAATAGAATTGTGTCTCTTCGTGGCTGAGTGGACACAGCGAGTACTTCTCCCCACAGGTGGCGCTGGAATTTTGGCTGCCACCGCCGAGTTGTACAGCGCGCTGAACCGAGCCGAGCACCTCCACAAGATGCGGGACGCAGCTCATTTTTCCTGCCTCCACCGCTTGAGAGAGGCGCAGCTGCTTGACCACCGTCAGGATTCGCTGCACAGTTTCCGGCAGTGGGCTGCCTCCATTCGAATGGTCGCAGGCATTGGCCGCCTCGATTTGGCAGAGCGTCCGTTGGAGACACTCCTCCCTGTCCAGCTTCTGCATCACCGCAAACATTGACTCCAGAATCGCTGCTTCCCGGTCGAGTGGAAGCGTCGAGTTGCGGCCGCTGCTACTGCTGCAGAGGGTGCCATCGCCATATGGAAAGGCCTTTCTCTTTCGCCGCCGCCTCCGTCGGCGGCCGCTGGGGTCGCCATAAAACAAGTTGTTGATATTGATGGGCAGAATCTCCAAGTAACGAAGAACTGCAATCTGCAAACAGCAGTGCTGGTTTAAGGCTAGGGGCCAG
This sequence comes from Mesaphorura yosii, assembly GCA_009869945.1. NCBI lineage: Eukaryota > Metazoa > Arthropoda > Collembola > Poduromorpha > Tullbergiidae > Mesaphorura > Mesaphorura yosii. The sequence continues at coordinate 17,069 of WIXG01000559.1, forward strand.
AGGTCAGGGTCATGTTAGATGGTGCCCTCACCTCGAGCATGATGAGGTTGAGGAAGACGGCCTCGAAAGGCGTGATTGCCATGTACCAGTTCCACGTCCACCCATTCGCAGAAATCCCGCTAGGATACAGACACTCCGCCCCATAGGGGCACCCTCCTAGGAGGGAGCTCAAGAGAAGAGCGGGCAACGTCAGAACAGGCACGGCCAGCCTGGATGGCGGCGCAATAGAGCCGAAGCTGAGGCAGGAGTCTGCGGACGATAGCGCCATGACTGCAGCTTAATCGGTATGCACTGGCCAGGCCTCCGCTGCATTGCTGGCCTACTTTTGGGAGAGCGCATAATTTCTCAGAGTCGGAGCAGGCCATAACGGGCATGGGGCAATTAGCAGCATTTGCATCGTAAATGCATGGCAGAGGCGACAGGGAGACAGTTGGAAGTGACTGCAGTGAATCACCATTTCAATTATGCAACAGGAAATGAGAAGAATCATGAATAATTTGGGCCCCGGCCGGTTAGAAGAGGCTAAAGCCGCTTCGAAGGAGCTCAAACGCCGCAGAGTCCCGAATATTTAATGCAAACTGCAGAAACCCCGCATTCTGAAATTCATTGCACCTTTCTGAAATGCGCAAAAGTGAGCGGAGTTGATGTCCTCAGCCATTCAAACCGGAAATGGCTTCGCTCCTGCCCACAACTGCCCTCTCGAAACTGAGGGAGGCGTGGCATGCTGGACAACAGCGGGCCACGACGCGGAGGGCGCTGGTGCTCCTCGTCCGCTACTGCGCCGCCGTCGGAGCGACGCCCGTCACCATCAACCCACACTCACTCCAGTTCGAAGAGCTGCGGGGTAGCTGGGGGGCGGCGCTCCTTACCACCGTATTCACGGCGTACTTGTGCGTGACGGAGGTGCTCGTCTTCCGAGGAACCATCGCCACCGCCTCCGTCGCTCAACCTGTCCTCCACTTCCAGTTCGTCATCGTCCTCCTCATCGCGGATGGGCTCCATCTCTTCCTCGTTACCAACGCGACGGCGCTGACCTCCGTCCTCAACCACTTCGTGCGCTTCTTGGCAGAATTCGAAGGTAAGACACTCGCCCTGATAATTACTTGGACGCCTCCAAGCAGCAGTTTCATGTCCCACAGAAGCCCACCGCCTAACGGAGCCCGTCTCGCATAAGGAGCGGATGCTGCAGGCGACGATCGTTTCCATGCTGCCGGGCAGTCCCACCGTCTGCCTGTTCGTGTTCCTGGCGGACCCCTTCGCCACGCGCTACCCCATCTGGCTCGTCGCCCGCCTGGGGCTCTCCTCCGAAGCCCTCCATGTCCTGCTCTCTGCCCTGGCGGCTCTGCCCTTTCTCCTCTTGACACCCGTCTTCACCGGCTCCTTTTCCTCCCGGCCACCTTCTTCATCCTCTACGTTCACAAGATGGCACTGTGGCTCGTCCAGCTCAGGGACACGCGCCTCACCACGGCCCCTACCGCTCAGAGGGCGCTGCGCTCCTTCCGTGAGATGCAGGTGCTCCACCGGCTCGTCAGCCGCGTCCTTAGCCCGTTCCTCATCCCGTTCGGCGTCCTGTGCATCTACGTGCTGGGCATTCTCCTGAACTTCCTCCTCATTGTGCACCGCCACAGACTCCCTTTGATCCTCCTCCCCATCTACGCTGTCGTCTCCTTCGGCACCCTCGTCCTCCTCGTTTACGGGGGTCAGTCGGGGGCCCGTGTCCACATCGTCTCGGGCCAGCTCGTCCGCCGGTGGGCCAAACATGCACGTGAGACGGGGAGCGGACAGCTGGGGACGTGGCTCCGCGCCTGCGCCCCGCTCCGCGTGGACGTGGGCCCTTTCTTCGCATTGAAGAGGAGCACCGCCTACAAACTGGTCCTCTTTCTCGTCCTCCACACCTTCAAGGCAGTCCTCATGTTCGGCAAGCAGGAGTGAAGAAAACGATCTCACACCAATTCAGCATTGCATGAATAAACAAACAGCTTGAATATTTAATTCATGGAATGGGCGAATTGAAAATGAGTGATGCTCGGAGCTACAGCACGCGCCCCGACTCTGACCGCACATGCTTAATATTAACCAGCACAGATGATTAGGCATTAAAATCCACTGAATTCGGCCCCAACCCGTTCATTTTATTCAACCCATTCAAATAGCACTCAGAAATAACAAATTACAGTGGGGCTAAGCTCAAGCCAGTAAAATCACACGAAAATTTAATTCGAGTAGAGTAGGATAGGGTTGTGCGTGTGAGTGGGCATGCAGCTGACGAGTTCCCAGCTGAGAACTTAACTCAGTCGCTGCTGTTGGCAATCAGACTTCGATAGTTGGGACCTTCCCCACCGCCGCCGCAACACGGACAGGAGGAGAGTCCACGCTGACGTCGCGACCTAAAAAGCAACAGATAACAGTCGTCACAAACAAATGTACAAGTTATTTATTTAATTAATACTTGTACACTTGGATTAATTGCTTACTTGGCGTAGAGCGCCCCGCCGCCAGCCGCCACGAGCAGAATGAGGATGGAAATGCCAACGGCAATGAACGCCGTCGGAGCCTGAAAAAGAAACAAAACCATTTAAGCCACAACTCCGAAATGTGCAAAGTATCCAGGGGACTTCCGTGCTGCTGACTTACGTGGTTGCCCCCGCCGCTCGGAGGCGGAGCGAGTGTGGTGGGTGTCGTGGGCGACGTTGGCGTGGAGGTTGTCGGTGTGGTGGAAGTTGGTGGTTTCTTGGTCGTCGTCGTGGTTGTTGTGGTGGTCGTATTCGGCGTGGTGGTTGTCGTGGGGCGGGTTGTTGTGGTTGTAGTGGGAAGCGGTGCCGGCACTCGACAGCCCCCGTCACAATTACAGCACAAGGCGTTACAGGGTCCGACCCCGCAGCAGGGCGAGGCCGCAGAGCCATCCCCACAAGTGCCGCCCCAAAACAGAAAGGCCCCCGCTCCTCGGCAGCAATCGGCAGTGGCTGAGCGGATTAGGAAGCAGGAGAGGATGGCCAGAAGCAGCGGGCCAGCGGCGGTGAACGCCCTCTTCATTGCAATTTAATGTTTAGTAACTTGATTTTAATTAATTCTTTGATGAATTATAGAGTCCAGAATACTGGGAGTCAACACTTTCTACACTTTCTAGTAGAAACGACTGAAAGGGAACGGAGGACGGCCGAAAGAACTTATCGGACGGAGAATGAGAGTTTGTGTTGCACACTGCTTCGGTGACACATTTCTCGCTCTCGCACTGATAAGATTGTGCATGTACACAAAAGCCCACCAAACAAACGGTTATGCCGCAACTGTAACTCAATACTCAAGTCGTCGTAAAACCGTAGTGCTTAGCAAAGCAACTTGATTGAGTTGCACTGTGTTGGTCGTCTGTTGAGCGAGTGACGAGGACGACGATGACGCATTATTCATAAAAATGCTACCTCGGCAGTCAAAAGACGATAACTACAGAAACACAAACATCTGCAGAGGCTTAAAATTCTCAGTCAGCAAGCCCAAAAATAGCACGACGTTGGTTCTCCATACATCCAAGTTTATTCAGACACACGTCACACAAGACGCTCTTCTGATTTAATCTCTTTGTGCTACAAGATAGATAAAGGACAGGCTGGGGGCGGCTGTTGGGTGGAGCTGGGCTCGGAGTCGGCGTTGTACTTGCCCTTCCGCGTGGGCTGCACCCCTACTCGGAAAAGCCCGTTCTTGTGCCACGAGTGCCGGTGCCCGATGAGGTTGTTCTTCGTGGGGAAGCGGAAGCCGCACAGTTCGCAGACGAAGGGCCGGGCGGGCCCGTGCGTGGCCTCGTGCGTCTGCATTTTGTCCTTCCGTGTGAAGCCCCGCCCGCAGAAGCGACACATGAACGGCTTCTCGCCCGTGTGCACGCGCATGTGGGTGGTCAGTTTGTTCTGGAAGTAGTAGCCACGCCCACACTCGGGGCAGAGGAACTTCTTCTGACCCTCGTGTACCCGTTCTACGTGCTGCTTCAGACGACTCGCCTCAGGCGTGCGGAAAGAGCAGCCCGCGACGGAGCACGCCGCCGTCAGCTCCGTCTCGTGCTTCGCTCGAATATGTGTCCGCAGCGTCTGCGGCCGGTTCGTCACGAACGGGCAGTGCGGGCACGGTGAGCTGGGTAGCACCTGCAGCTCCGGGTGGAAACGCACGCAGTGGAACTTCAGCGAAAGCCCCGAGCTGAACTGGGCCGAGCAGCCCGCCACGGCGCATTTGTGGGGCTTCGTGTGGACGGCGAGGTGCTTCCGGAAGTCCGTCTGCGTGATGTGCGGAAAAACTTCGGCACAGTGCGGGCACGCTCGTGGGGCGGCCCCCGCCACCGGTGTGGCTCGGCGGTGGCGCGGCCGCTTTGGGAGAGGAAAGTCTTTCTTGGTCGGCTCTGCTTCAGTGGGGTGGTGTTTCTGATGGTGGTGGCGGACGTAGCGAAGGGAGGAGAAGGCGCTCGAGCAGTGGCGGCAAACGAAGCGCTTCGCCGTCTCCTTCAGGGACTCCACTACGTTGAGGAAGTCGACCTTTGTGGGCAGTGCCTCGCCCGGGTGGCTCCTTCGGCAGTGCGACCGGAGGTTGTTGAGTTGTGAAAATATGCTGGGGCAGTGGGCGCAGGGAAACTGCGCCACGCTCAGCTGCTGACGGGCGTGAGGGTAATCGGATTTCACTGGGGGCGGTTTCTTGGGGTGCTTCTGCCTACAGTGGCCCCGGACGTTTGTGAAGGTTGAAAAGGAGGCGGTGCAGTGAGGGCAGGAGAAGCGGGGTTTCTCCTCCTCCCCGTCATGGGACTCCAGGTGTTTGTTGAGCTCCTCCGGCTGGGCTGGGAAGAACGCTCCGCATCGGGGGCACAGAAAGACTCCATCTGGACCTGCGAAAGCGTCATCGAGACATCAATCATTGGAGCTTGATAGCAGTCATTTAATGAGGAGCCTGACCTCTGAAGTGGGAGTTGAGAACGTGTCTGGCCCTCTGAGAGGGGCGCATGGCCCTGAAGCCGCAGTCGGGGTGCTGACAGCGGTGCCTGCCCAGCCGAGATCGAATTAAGTCTACGTTCTTCTGCTTCTTCTTGGCTCGCTTCAGCCCCCTGGCGAATATTGGCCGTCCTCGTCTCCTCTTCTCGCACATCCGCTCAGTTGAGGTGGGGAGAATGTACTCCTCCGAGGAGTCACCAGGGTAATCCTGTGGTTCGGAGCCGAAGATGAGTGATACTTCCTCTGCCTCCATCTCCAGCTCTTCAGGCTCTTGCTTGATGGAGATGTGGGACACAAAGCCAGGAGGCTCTTGCTGAAGCGAAGGCTGTTCCTCCAGCCGCACCAGCTTAACGATGCAGTGGGAGAGCGGGGACTCCGACGATGATGCTTTGACGTTGGGGGAATTGGGTTCGTTTCCTCTGAAGAAATGCGAGTTGAGTTCTGAGAGAGTCACGGCCGTAAGAATTTTGATTAACCTTGGAGGATTTTTTCATTTTTCTAATTCATGTATTTACCTCGGAGGACCCGTCGCCTGACATCCGGCAGTAAACCTGCAGCGACTGAGTCTGAGCCAGCTGCATTTAGGGTCTCATGGATGCGGTAGCAGACTTGCCTCTGGAACTGCATAATTTGGCTGTGCAACTCCTCCAATTGAGCCATGATCAGGCGCACTTGCTCCAGTTGGTTCCCGCACTCGACGCAGAACACGCACCCCTGCAGGAGGGCACTATGCTCCACCTTCTGGACACCCGAGTAGAGGAGTCTGTGTGGGTAGCCGAGGAGGAGGGCGAGGCTGCTGGCGGCATCCTGACCCCACTTGCCGACGGAGTTGCTCCTGCAAATAAGGCAGTCGGCTAGAAAGCTGTGGTGCGGGGTGAGGTGATCAGGATCCTCGTCGCGGAGGCTGGTGCCACCTCCAACTGCTGCTGGTGATGAGGGATCCATGCTAAACCATGTAATTGCTTAAACCTAATTAAGGAGTAGAGGTTCTTGCGGTTCGCTTGAAATAATGAAATTGCAAATTGCAAAGACGTACCAAATCGGAATTTGTTGTGTTGTTTTCGCAGAAAGCGACCGACGAGCAAGGAAAGCGAGCAACCACGTCATTCAGAGACAGAAATAAATGCACTGAAATCTGAGATACGAAACGGAAGGAATCGTTTTAATCATCAGCCGTAATCATTCTCATTCACAATGTGCGTGGTCCGTGCCGATGCGTTCAGGAGGCGGGTCGTCGTACTTGCTCCTCCGCGTTGGCGGGACCCCTACCCGGAAGTGCCCATTCTTGTGCCAGGAGTGGCGGTGCCCCGTCAGGTTGTTGCGGGTCGGGAAGCGGGCGCCACACAGTTCGCAGACGAAGGGCCGTTCCGAGCCGTGGATGGGTTCGTGCCTCCGCAGCATTTTGCTCAGGGCGAAGCGCTTCCCGCAGACGCCGCAGGCGAAGGGTCTCTCGCCAGTGTGGCTCCGCATGTGGGCGTTGAGTTTGTTCTGCAGGTAGAAGCCCTTGCCGCACTCCGTGCAGAGAAAATCCCTGCGCCCCTCGTGGATCCGCTCCATGTGCAGCTTCAGCCGACTCGGCTGCGGCGTGCGGAAGGAGCAGCCCGCCATGGAGCAGGCGACCGTCTGCTCCGTCTCGTGCCTCGACTTGACGTGGCTGCTGAGGGTTTGCGGCCGGTTCGTGACGAAGGGGCAGTGGGGGCACGGGTAGCCGGGGTGCCCCGCCACCTCAGGGTGGAAACGGATGACGTGAAAGCGGAGGTAACGCGCGATGCTGAAACGTGCTCCGCAGCCCTCCACTGTGCACTTGTGGGGCTTCGTGTGGCTGGCCAGGTGCTTCCGCCAGCTGGTGGTGGTGGGGTTCCTGTATTCCTGGAGGCAGTGCGGGCACTCGTGCACGCCCGGAAGCACATCGGAGGGTCGCTCGACCGCGTCGGGGAAGTCGGCTCGGGTGGGGCGCTCCTCCGCCGGGTGTTTCTGTCCGAAGTGGACGCGCAGCTTGTGGAGTGTGCCGAAGGAGGTCGAACAGAGTCGGCAGGGGAAAGCCGTCTTCTCCTCCTCTGTGTGCACCCTCTCGTGAGCCTCCAACTCCTCGGCGTGTCCGGGGAAGTGCGCACCACAGCGTCTGCAGAGGAAGTCACTCCTCGGGTGTGAACGACGGACATGCGCGGGCAGGTGGGATCGGTTGACGGAAGCGTAGCCACAGTGTGGGTACTGGCATGCTTGTCTCCGTGCATTTCTCCTCCTCGGCTGCCCATTTAAGGTCGACCCTGGCTGATTGGCGTCTTCGCTCACATCAGAAGTGTTTCTGGCTTGTACCTTCTTTCTATCTGACGACTTGGTGGTTATTGATGGAGGCTTTTTTGCTCGCTGTCGTTTGATTCGTGGCTCTTCGAATGTGGGGTCGGAGTTTAAGGGCGACGGCGAGTTTTCGGTCGTCTCGGCGTTCACTCCTGCGAAGTCGTCTTCCGGTGGCACCTGGGCATCTTCTGATTCTTCTGCCTGAAGGAGCCCTGGCTCCTGCTTGATCTCGACGTGAATGAATTCGGGAGGAGCAACTGTCGGAGGTACCAGTTTGTGGAGTCGCACGACGCACGGGCGCGTGACGGGTGGCGCAGGTGTTGCGAGGGTGTGAGTCCGAGTCCCTAAGTCGTGATTCAATTCTGAGAACAGAATTACTACCTCAGAATTTCATTTGTGGGCCATGGGCGTTTATAAATACTTACCGCGGAGTATGCTGTGTCGGACGCTCCTGACCCAATCATTCGACTCGGCCAGCGGGTCCTCTGCCTCCGCCAGGCTGAGGCGGAGCTGGTGGGCGAGTTCCGTCTGGAAGTTCACCAGCTGCTCGTGCAGTCTCGCCAGCTCGTCCAGCACCACACGCAGTTGGAGGAGCTTCTTGCTGCAGCCCCTACAGAACACCGACTGGCCGACGAGGGAGTCGGTCCCCTCCATCTGGAGCCCCCGTGGCTCGGGCAGGCTCCGAGGGTAGCGAATGGCGTCCAGCAGGATGGCCGAGTTCGTCCGTCGCGCCCTGGGGTCCCCCAACAGTTTAAAGGAGCTGCTGCAGAGGACGCAGACAAGCTGGGCATCGTCCTCCTCTTCGGGGACTGGAGTGGTCGAAGGCGCCTCCATCGCAAAGGAACTTGTGAAACTCCAGACTGTACTTCACTGACCACAAGTCGTCACAGGTGGTTAAAACGGAAAGAGTTCTGGCTTAAATTAGTGTGAAATCAGGTTTCAAGTTTTGAGGGCTAAATCAAGTCTGGTTTTTCGCATCGAACGAGCAGAGCCAAGGACTCAAAACAACCTATCTCGGAAAGCAACAAAGCGAAGTACTTTCCTTTATTCAAGCCATGTCGAACATGGCCCGGAACTCCTCTCGACTGAGGACCATGTCTGCGTAGGTGCCCTGGTAGCCGTCCCGCTCTAGCGTGAACCTCTCCAGCACCTGCAGAGTCCTCTGCAGGTGGTAGCCCACCCGGGCCGCCTTGCTCACGTTGAAGTAGATACCATGTACATCTCCTCCTCAGTGTGGGTGTCCTTGCTGTGCGCCATCCCCGGCCGCCTGAGCATCTTGCAGGGGCAGAACCAGAGCGGGTAGACGCCCGTATCGTCGTGCACAAAGTCCAGCGACTCGAGGAGGTGTTTGATGGGGATCACAAAGTCCTGCATCGCGAAGCGACTCGTTTCTTCGTGTGGTCATGAGAAGAGCCTCAGCACGCAGCGCGCCTTAACAACTAGTTTGCAACACCATACTTGTCCATTTTGCAGGAGTTGGAGTCTGAGTCAACGCGCAAAAGGTCCGATTCTGAATACGACGTCTAGAAGAGGAGACTCACCGACCTGTTGAATGAGAAGAATGACACACTGTTTCCACAGCAAATTGCAGCATGTTTCGCACGCCTGCAACGTGGAGATGCAACATCTGAATTCCTCCTCTGCATTTCATTTCCAAACTCGCATGCCTGGATTCCAGTCAACGACCGAAACCTCTCCCGAAGTCAACCACCTCCTTAGACAAAAAGAAGACTGTAAGGAACATGCATATTCAGCTCTCCAACTAGATGCGAGCTACGAAACCGCCGAGCTGGAGGGAAAAACCATCTGGACCCGAAACCGTGAACCGGCTCGTGGCACTCATCTCCCGTGCTGTCCAACTTCTCTTTCTAGTCTCAGGGAGTAGAGACATGGTTTCGAGGGAAGGCACGGACGGATTAAGAACGACGAAAGCGGTACAATGCACACATTGTGTACGACGAGTTCGTGGAAGGTCACGGTGGCAGTGGCAGAGCCTGGACGGGACCCAATCCCCACGATCAGCTGCTGGTCTCAAACGCTGGAAACAGGACCGTGGCGGAAGTGAAGGCCTCCTGAAGGAGCGACGGCTTGATGAGTACGAAATACTCAAGGACATTGTTGGTCGATGTTTTGTGAATCTAACCGCAGACACCAACTCAACACTCTCGCGCCGTCTGGACGCAGTCCATTAGGAATTTCGTTTCGATCAAACTCGAATGGGATAATTTAATTGACCGGAAATATGTGTCTAACTTTGCGTTAGGCTTAGTTGTCCAAGTTGAGTTCACGATTAAAGAGACAAGGATTAAAAAAGCAAACAAATGACGTGAAGTTTCAATTTATTACAGTGGACGGTCGCGTTCAAAGAGTGCAGGACAAAATAAGACAATGACATTTAACTCCTTAAACCTTAATTCAATTAAAGTTGAATTCCACGTGCGTCTTTACCCACTTTGTCGTACACTTCCGGAAATGCGTCGACTGCTCCGTATTCCACCCTCACTTTGTCGTAGAGACTGTGGTTAAACATACGACGGAAGTCTTCTCGACTCAGGAGCATGTCAGCGTACGTCCCTTGGTAGCCTTCATGCTGCAGCACAAATGCCTCCAGCTGGCTCAGACCCTTCATTGGGTCAAATCCACGGGCGGCAACCTCCTCTGAGACGGTGCCATACACGCCAATGTCAATGTAAGGCTCAGAGTTCGTCGCAGGGTTCCGTGCGCGTCCCATTCCAGGTGTGCTGAACATTTTGCAGGGACAGAGCCAGATGGGGTAAATGCCCGTGAGCTCGTGTAGGAACTCCATCGATGCCGGGAAGTGATCCATGGGAAGCACAAAATCTTGGAGTATGTTCAGGACGGAGAAGGCAAAGCGGTAGAGGCCTGGAGTGACGACGAGGAGGACGAGGCGTTTGACCCACCTCCAGTCCACGATAGGAAACATCCAACCAAACAGAAACAGGAAGGGTCGAGTGGCTGCAATCGGGAAACCGAGTGGGATGCCCCAAAAGTAGCCTCGTGTGTGACGGTGATAATAGTCACGGAGGGGGATGAAGTCGACGGATACGGGGCGGCCGGTCTGTGTGTGGGTCGGTAACTGCCCTCCGCTGCTGCGGCGAGTAGCACGCTTCATAACATTCTCCGCATGTTGGCTGAAGAAGGGTGAGTACCAGCGATTGAGGTGGAACACTGGTCCCTCTCGCGGATTCTCCCGGTTCGACATTTCTCCATACGTGACCACGTATTTATCCAACGCGTAGGCGATTCCTTCCACAAATTCATGGTCCTGGTCTCGAAGTAGCCGTGTGGCCTCCTCCAGACTCTGCGCCACGTGGTACTCGAGGCGGACGTACTTCTTGGCGGGTAGAAGTGGGAATTTGACTGCAGTCAGGAATCCAAGTGTGCCATGTGACCAGCCGATGGAGTGGAACAGGTCGGGGTGATTATCCTTGGAGCAGTGGACGACGTCTCCGTTAGCGGTCACTATTTCAAACTCCAATGCGGCTGCGGCGGGCATTCCCCAACGAACGGAGCTGGACTCGAGTCCGGCACCACAAATGACGCCTCCGACGGTGAGCACTTCAATTTCGGGAATGACTGGAATTGTCCAACCACGTGCGATAAGAATAGTCGTGACCTGGCCCATCATGAGCCCAGGTTCCAGTGTCACAGTCTTCGCACCCTCGTCAATCTCCACAACATTGTTTAGTCCCGCCAAATTAATCTGACTCAGATTGGATTTATCGATGCTGTGAACTGTGGCTGTATTCCAGGCTTGACGAGCGCTGCACATCCGCTTTTTCCGTCCTCCAGCGTTCCAGGCACGCACTTGGTCTTGGACGTACGCAACCTTTCGGCGATGTTCCTCCGGATTGCTCACGAATCTGGACTGGAACCAGAGATACGTGAGACCGTCATGGAGGCGGTAGAAGGGCGACAGTGGGAGGAGAAGTAGGATAAAGAGTGAGGCAAGGACGTAACGCGTGAACCAGAGCCAAAAGCGGGCACCACACGATCTCTGCGCCTTCGCCATGATGATGATGAAGATGGGTCTTCACCCACCACAAATGAGCAAATGAGGAAACACATTTGCGCATTTGTCCACGCCACGCGTTCCTCTCAAATCAAATCTGAAATCAGATGTAAAAAACTGGTTTCTGTTTGACTTTGACTTTCCAACTTCGAGTTTTCAATGTGAACCTAATTGAAACGTTGCTGCAGGAAAGTAAGCACACGTTGCGAGGTGAAAAAGACTCGTTTTTGTACGATCTCTTTGAAGTGATGTGAAATTTGCACAAATGCTACACGGTGTCTTCAAGGTGAGCGGGATATATTGCAAAAGTTGGATGCTGGACTGGGAAAAACGTAAGAAGGGAATAATTTAATTGGGGGAGCAAAGTTGCGAGTGGCGCGCAGGATGACCTTCTTCCGCAGAGAGCGCGGCCGTTGCATTTGCATGAATAAGTAAATCCGGGCTTCAATTTGCGAGAGTGGCCTCCCTCGTCCCCGCCGTCGACGCCAATCCACTCTCGTCTCCTCCAATATTCAACATATCAATCAATAATATTCACTCCAGACGGCCGAATCCATCCAGAATTCCAATTTCAATTGTAGATTGACTTCAGGCAAACGAAATCGATCCGAGTCCAATGCCACAGTCCGAAGGTCGGTTGTTGTTCCACACGACGCAATGAGTGTCCAACTGAATTGGGCCTGATCTCATCAACACCAACACGATTAGCGCACGGCCCGCCAGTGTTTCCCGTCTTCTCACTTTCCGAATACACTCGCAATCTGCTCAATTTGAGAGTTGACAAGCGCTTGCAATTAACCCGGCCATCAAATATTCAGGAGACATGCACAATCTCGTCTACAAAAGAAAGGCGGTTTCGCTCTGCAGGTGGCTCCTCGCCCGGCTACGTCATTTTGGCCCCGACATGCTCACTACCAGGAGCCTGGACGTTTTTCTCACACTCCTCCGGGCCATGGCGTGGCTGAGGACCATCCCCTTCGCCGTCCGTCCGGGGCCGAGGCGCCTCGAGCCCCTCCACGGCCTCCGCCTCCTCCCACACGCCCTTCTGGTGGCCGCCATGGCGCTCTACTTTGCCTTCCTACTGGCGCAATGGCCCCTCACCGCCCGACGCACGCCCCTCCAATTTCAGTTTCTCCACCTGCAGTGGGTGCTCTCCTACTGGGTGCCCCTCCTCTGCGCCCTCGCCTCCCTCCGCCAGCGGGAGGACGTGGCCTCTGCCATCAACCACTTCCTCCAAATCAGCGACGAGCGCCAGTTTAGGGCGGCTACTCCGAAGGGCGGTCTGCGGCGGGACACGGCGGCGCTGCTCCTCCACGCGAGCAGGCTCTCTGCCTTGACGCACTCGACCCTCATGACCAACTTCTTCCTGGAGAATCACCTCCAGCCGTGGTACTTCCTCTCCCTCCTCCCAATCCAGGCCTCCCTCTCGCCGCCCGTGCTACTCCTCTTCGCGCTGTGGGAGTTTGCGTGCAACCTGATGGCCTTCGCTTTCCTCCTCCTTCCCCTCCTCGCCGTCATGAGCCACTGGCACGGAGCAACCACCGCCCTCGCATGCCTCCGGTGAGCACTGCCCCTTTATCGGACATAGGAGTCTTTATTGCAGGGCTCAGGCTTCTTAATTATTTTTTTCAGGACGGACGTGTCCCGGGGAGACGCTGACCCGACGGCTTCGCACTCCAGCCTCCGGAGCTCCCTCCAGCAGTTTCGTGTGCTGGGGCTGCTGCACGCCGAAGTGGACCTGTGCTTCGGGCCCTCCTACCTCGCCCTCTTCCAGCTGGCGATGGTCGTCCTGCCCGTGTTCGAACTCCACGTTTTTGTGCGCTACCATCATCACCTGCCCCCCTTCGTGGCCTTCGCGATGTTCAACATCCTGGCCATTGCCCTCCTCTACGTCCTCGTCGCCTACCCCCTCGCCGCCAGACTGGGCACCCGCTCCGCCGACCTCCGTCACGCCCTCCTCCGCCAGACTCTCCACCCGCTCTTCCGACGGCAGCTCCGGGCGACGCGGGCGCTGAAGGTGCACGTGGGCTCCGCCTTCGCCGTGGAGCGCCACACGTGCTTCAAGGTGCTGGGAGCCATCGCCTACTGGACCTGCAAGTCCCTCCTCACGCTCCGCAACACGTAACTGAGGCCATGTGCATGTCTTTCCTCAGCTCAGCCATGCCACCTCATTCGTATGACAGATCGGTTAGAAATGGGGGAAAAAATGCCGAGTCCATAAATGCATCGACTGCTGCGACAAATTCAGGGTTCTGGCTCTTATTTATTCAGGTGGGTAGTTCATGTTCATGGCGTTGGCCATGTCGAAGCCGTAGTCGCTCAGGAGCGCGTCGTTGGCAGCGACCTGCTGGTCGGAGAGGGTGGGGTGGGTGGAGATGACGTGCCAGTTCTGCTTCCCCATGAAACAGCCCCACAGCGTGGCCGACGTGGCGTCTGCGCGGAGAATGGCGATGTGGACGGTGCCCAGCTCCGTCGCAGGCATCGTGCCCGAACTCCCGCCCACCATCGAGCAGGCCAGGTTCAGGAGCCGCGGAGGGGTCAGCGAGGTCACGAGGGAGGGGAGGCAGCGGTACGCGAACCACCCGCCGGGTACGCCGTCGAAGCTGACGTCCAGGTTCCCGCCCTCCACCAACGCCTGCCAGCTCACGAGGGAAGCGCGCGGGAGGAGCGCCGCCAGCTGGGCGAGGGACGTGGGCAGGGCGTCGTTGAGGATCTGGTACTCCATCCGGTAGAAGGACACGCTCGCTCGGGGCACGAAGAACTTCCCCAGCGTGGCGGTCTGCACAAACAGCCAGCTTCAGAAATGGCGTCTCGTATGAATTACCCGGACTCAGGACAGGCGTACCTGAAGCACTGCGGGAAACGGAATAATTTTCTGCCACGTCGGAAAGTTGCAGGGTCCGTCGCTGGCGGTCAGTTGGGGCTCCGCGCGGGTGGTCAGCGCCCCGAGGAACAAGACGAGGAGGGTCGGCTGCATTTTGGTGCTGAAGGCTGAAGTTTAAAGTCTGATCGGTCTGAAGGCTGTTTGAGTGGCCACACACCCACGCAGTAGGTATTTATTGGCGTTAATCTCTCCTCCGTCGCTCTGATCCATGCTAATTTGCATAATAATTCCAATAAGGGCTGACGCAGTCCGGGTTGACCTTCAGCAATCCGGCCGTGATTGAATGCACGCATTTCAGTGATTTCAGCCACGCGTCTGCTCGCAACTCGGTTGATTGGAAGCTGGCTGGACGTGACTCTACCTGCTGCTCCCGCCAAATTACTAACATTTTGTATACATGGGCAAACACAAACGCGCAGCTGTGCATACTTCCTTTTTGTGCAAAGCAAATTTGTTAATAGTTTAGTTAGGCTGATGGGCAGATACCTCTCGCGTCTCGGGCTCTGTACACGCAGCGCGCCATTTTGCTGCCATTTCTGCTGATCGTGCAAAAGCCAAAGAGTCAGATTGTGCATCAGCATTCAGCATCCCCTCTCCAACAGTCTGTTGACGCATACTTAAAAATCCGACTTGACACTGCTTTGCTGGTGGGTGTGATTCGATAAGTTACTGATGGAAATAGCCTTTTGTTTGAAATGGCATGAATTATGCAGATCAACACGTGTCGATTCCTTAATGAGGACATTGTGAAATCAATTTTCGACATTCGACATCTGAGAGCATCCGTCAGAGCCGTTCGTCAGCTACCCGGCTCATGACACGTGCCAATTTGATGTGCATACTTGCAACAACGCAAGAAAGTGGCCGCCATCCGAGCATGGGCTTCCACCGCATCACCACCAAGTCCATCTCTGACTTCATCCTCGCCATGTCCTCCTACCTCGTCAACATCAAAAACGCCTAAACTACTTTAGGAACCAAGCAGCAGCCAATCATGTTAGGTTTTGATTCACGCTATTCGTATTCGCTATGGCTCGACACGAGCGTAGTTAGGTTAGGTTACATTTCACCGTCCTTGGAATAATAACTAATTACGAATTGTATCCCGCAGCATTGACAGCATGGGCGACGAGACACTTTAGAATTTCCTGAAATACCAAGAAATACCAAGCCAGAATAGCCTAAGTATTAACCAAGTGAAGAGAGTGACGACGAGGTAGAAAGAAACTTCATTGACTCTGCTCACGAAACTAATTGGCTAATTGCATTGTTGATTCACACTAACTCGGGCAATTTCCGCGATGGAATTTGCAGCAATTAAGGCCAAATTGCTGCTGGAGTGACGCACTCAGTCGCTCTTTCCGGAATCAACTGGACTCAAACGACCGACTAATTGCTAATTGCACTCAGAATATCCAAGGGAAGTGTTGGTGCGGTTGCAGAACAGGAGCCTTGGAAATTGGAAAATCACAAATTTTGCAATTCAAATGGTGCAGTTTGAGTGGCCGAGTGGCGGGTATAAAAGATCGCGACCTGCGTTCACCCGCCGTCAGACTCCCCGGAACCTCCTCGCAGAACGCCAACATCCGATCACTCACACATCAAGAACACATCAAGAATGAAGCTTCTTCTGAGCATCGTGCTGGTCGCCGTCGTGCTCCTCCTCCGTAAGCGCCCAGCCAAGCCAAGCACTCACTCCACTTACCCTTGTCCCTTATTTTTAATTAACCACTTTCTTTTGTAGCGGGCGAGGCGCAGGACGCCAGCAAGTGGACGCAGGACCCCGCCTGCAAGGCGCTGGGTGGCGTGTGCACTGACCAGGCCTCATGCGCAGCTGCCGGTAAGACCTTCCACGGATCGGGCACGGACACCTCCACGTCGCAGTGCACCTCCACCCCGGCCACCATCCAGTGCTGCTACTGAATAACTGAACACGCAATCACCAGTCACCCTGAATTGTTAGCGTAGTCGGTAGAGCAGAGCCTCCATCTTCGTCTGTACTCCGCCCGGGCAATTACGAAATAAACTTAACACTTATGAGCAAAGCAGGCGAGTCTGCAGTTGTCTGGGGCAAAGTGACACTTGTCCACCTGCGCTGCGCTGCTCCTGTTCTTCTTGAGATGGTTGAGATGCTGAATTTATGACTCTGCACTTGTCTTGAGTGACTCGAGTGCGCTGCCTCCCACACACTCGCCAGCCGCCACAAAAAATATCCACGCTCCTCGGCACCCCGGCTGAATGGCTGCGATTAAGAGACTCGATTCATTACCACCACAAATCGCACTCTGCCTCTGCCCGGTGAAGACAGTGAGGAGAGATGAAGAGAAGATGCGACGCAGAAGATTGAAGATGCACACCTGCTCGACAAACATTGCTGCCTAATTAGCATATCATAAAACATACAACAACCAGGACGAGGGGAGCGAGCACAGCCAAAGTCAACACGAGCAGTAGAAGAGCAGCACGGACGTGCATGCACAGACTTCAGGTTGAGCACTCATCGACGACTCCAGCTCCCAACGCACCCAGTCAGCCAGCCCGCCCCTCCGCCAGTTGGCCACCGTCCATATTGATCGAAGAATGCTTCGACTCCTCACCACCTCCGCGCTGGTGCTCCTCGCGCTCTGTGGAGTTCGAGAGGCCACCTCTCGTGCTCACCACAAGGTAAACAATTCAGGTAAAGTACTGTGGATGATTGTCAGTGACTGATTGGTGGCTATGCAGGTGCACAACCTGGCGCTGTACCCCGAGCGCCACTCGTGGTGCCAGGCGACGCCCATCCGCCAGGAGATCGCGGCCTCCGACCCCGAGTGCGCCCCCACCACGATCGACAACGTCGTGTGTCTGGGTGCCTGCTTCTCCTACGCTGTCCCTCGTGCCCAGGACGACGTTCTCATCGAGCCATACTGCGACGCCTGCAGACCCACCGTCGCCGCCTGGACAGTGGTCTCCCTTAACTGTACACGCGCCCTCACCGGCGAGCGCTACCTCGCCCCCAAAAACGTCGAGCTCATAGCCAACTGCAGCTGCGTCGATTGTCACTCGGGCGCCCGCGCAGCCCACGCCGCCGACGACGACCACTCTGCAACAGACTCGGCCGTAAGAAAACAATATCATACTCCCACTTTCACATTTGGCTTCCAACTTGGGCATTTGTCTGTCAGGAGGAGGAGGACGAATCGATGGAGGACCGGCTGACCTCCAATTCGGTCCACCTCCCACCAGCCTCTCTCGACACGGGGAAGAACAACGGGGAGGAGGAGCAGGAGGAGGGGGCGGAGGAGCCCGGAGCGGCTGTGCCGAGCCACCACCTGCGCTCCGCCTCGGCGGAGGCGAGACGCACTGTGGAGGATGACCTCATGATCAAGGACAACAAAATCTCCCCCGACGACGACGACGACAATCACGCCCACCACCGTCATCACGGCAGGTGAACAAGGTCAAGAGAAATACAATGTAATGCTTGTTACCAAATACTCGCTTTATTCAAAATTTATTCTTCACAATTCAAATGACAAATGTGCCAAAATAAATACAAAACCGCCCATGACTCCTTCTTCACTCACTCCTTCACTTCAGCCGCCGTCGGGGCGCTGTGCTTCTCGACCGCAGTAGCAGCAGCCTTCCCTGCCTTGCGCCCGGCCCTCTTGAGCTTCTTCAGCCGAGCCGCCTTCTTCAACTCAAGCGCCTTCCGGGAAATGTGTGGGCGCCTTACTGTACGCGCCTCGCCCCTCCGCGCTTTCTTCAGTCGGAAGACGAAGGGAGGAATCGGGAACCCCGAGTTTTTGAGCACCTGCGCTATTCTGCCCAGATTGAGGCGGTCCGCCTCCGTGAAGAAGGAAACAGCGCGCCCAGTGCGTCCTGCCCTTCCCGTCCGGCCTACGGAGTGGATGTACGTAACGTGACTGTGAGGCAAGTCGTAGTTTATGACGGTACGCACGGCGGGGAAGTCCATGCCACGAGAGAGGAGGCTCGTGCAGATGAGCACCCACACCGCCCCGCGCCGAAACTCCTCCACCGTCCGCCCCCTCGACGCCTCGCTCTTGCCCGAGTGGATTACGCCTACGCGCAGCGCCTCTGAGCCCAACTCGGCAAACAGCTCGTCGGCCCGCTCCTGACTCTGCACGAAGACGAGCACCGGCGGCTGGAGCCCCTCCCGAATCATCCGCCGCAGCTCCACCAGCTTCCCGCTCTCCGTGCCCACAAAGACGAGCGATTGGTCGATCTGGTCCACCGCCGAGTTCTTCGCCCCCACCGAGAGGGTGATGTGCGAGTCGAGGTGCGCCCGGCAGAACTCTTCCACCTGCTGGGCGCACGTGGCCGAGAAGAAGGCGCGCTGCACCCCCGCCGACTCGGCGCAGGCGGAGTAGATGAAGCCCAGCTGCTCCTGGAAGCCTTCTTCGAAGAGGTGGTCACACTCGTCCACGACCAGCAGCCTCACCTCTTCCAGGCTCAGCTTTGCCTCCTTCAGCGCGAACACCAGGCGGTTGGGTGTCGTGATCAGAATGTCTATGTGGAAGTGGTGCGGGTCCTTCTTGGCCGCCAGGTTCAAGACTCTCAGCCCCGTGCCCTCCGCCAGTCGCACGCATTCTCTGCAAAGAAAATTCATTTTTATCATCACTGTTTAATGCGGTGATCCCTGGTGTTTGGTTTGAACTCTTACCTGTGGATTTGGCCCGCCAGCTCTTTCGTGGGTGAAACGACTAAAGCGCGCACCGCCTTCTGAGGTTGGCCGAGGCGGAGGATGGCTGGGATGAGGAAGGCCGCCGACTTGCCACTACCAGTCGGCGCAGATGCCAGCAGCTCTCGTCCCTCCATCAGGATGGGGAAGGTCTGCATCTGTACGGGAGTGGGTACCTCGAACCCGCAGCTTCCGATGTTCCTCAGCACCTGCGCAGTCATCCCGGCCACCCCGCCGAAGTCCTGCACGGGCGGAGGAACGTCCGACCCCGACACATAAATCCCGAACGACCGTCGCAGCTGCCGCACCTGAAACAATGCAGTAGGGAGTCAACACCAAATACTGACCAAACTTTAATTGTTTCTGGCACCTTGTCCTCCTCCTCCCGCTTCATGTCCCTCCTCGCCTCCTTCTTCTTTCTCTTTCGTTGCTGGTTCTCGGTTTGACCCTTCTTAAAGATGGAAACGTCGTCTTCTTCATCGTACTTCCGCTTCATCTGCTTTGATGGCTTGCTTGGCGGTGTGTGAGTGGTGGGGTCTGTCACCTGCACTTCGGGTGCCTTGACCACCTGCAATCAAACCATGGCCGGATTAGCTAATCGCTCGGGCACGTGTCAGTGGCGAGTGGGCGAGACAGTGCTTACCCGGAGTCGGAGCGCGTCGTCCAGGAACCTGTTTGTGTCGAATTTAACGCCTCGGGTGAGGCTCCTGAAGAAGGACATCACCGAACAGCCTCGGCACTTTCAAAATCCAACTGAACTACTGACTACGAGAAAAGGACCGACGTAATTTCTTACGAACGCGATACGATATATTAAATTCAATCTGCAGCATGTCGTGTGTTGCATGCTTTTGCTTTCGCGCTGGCTGACAGAGACTACTTGAGACGAGCAAGCATTCGTCTGTGCTGTCATTGCTCGAGTCACGGGCTCCCGAAGGACACGTACGCATATTCAAACAGACAAGTAATAACAAACCCAATTAATTCTCTTCAGATTCTATCATCTCCACTAAGAAGCGTATCAGAACCCTAAACTTGGGATTGGCTTCGTACGTAAGTGCACTCTTCACTTCCTCACCCAATCAGATAGGCTGAGCCGGGCAAATTTTGCAGTGAATCCTCAATCAATCGATTTACAGCAAGTCCTGCACACCTCCGCAACCCAAACTCGACCTTTCTGTAGCCAGCAGCCCCGAGTGGGGATTGAAGCATCATTGCTCTATGGAGACGGAGCAGCGGCAGGCCCCTCCACCGCCCTCTGCGCCGGAGCCTGACCCCGACCCGGGGCCCAGCAGCGAGGAGCAGCGGAATTTTGAGTGCAACATTTGCCTGGACACTGCGCGGGACGCGGTGGTGAGTCTGTGCGGGCACCTCTTCTGCTGGCCCTGCCTCCACCAATGGTTGGAAACCCGACCCAGCCGCCAGTCCTGCCCCGTCTGCAAGGCCGCCGTCTCCCGTGACAAGGTCAGCCCTTCGAATTTATTAGCCTGACTCTTGATTGAATAATTGTAGTAATTGTATGTTGACGGTGTAATTGCCCAGGTCATTCCTTTGTACGGTCGAGGAGGAGCGCAAGTCGACCCGAGATCCAAAATCCCCCCGCGACCCACGCCCGCCCGCCAGGAGGCCTCCGACGCACAGAACCGCTTCTCGTGGGACTCTCCGACGGCCGGCGGCTTCCACATGAGCTTTGGCATCGGAGCATTCCCTTTCGGCTTCTTCGCTTCCGCCTTCAACTGGGGCCAGCCGCCCGTTGTTGGTGGTGTCAACCAGGCGGCCCTGGAGGAGCAGGAGTTCCTGAGCAAGGTCTTCCTCTGGGTCGCCCTCGTCTTCATGGTCTGGCTCCTCCTAGCCTGAACCATTACCCCTCTTCCTCTTCCCCGGAAACGCTACACGAAACTGAAGTTGTTGATTTACATGCAAGATTAATCGAACCGTTGACATTCGAATGTTCAACGAAAATTTTGTGTTACTAAATAAAAGTTGAAACTTTGATCTGAGGCATTCTTGACATTTATTTATTACACGCTCGCATGAATTGGTTGAACGTACAATAATTGAAGTTATGACATGTCCAGCTGTCGTGAACGAACGGGCAACGTACTGAGTACTGATTACTGGGATTAGAACATTCAGGACGTGGAGTCTTTGGCCTTCTTCTGGAAGGCCTCCAGGGCCTGGCGCACAACGCTGGCTGAGACTCCGTCCTCGACGTGGACGCAGTGGACCCCCAGCCGACCCACGTCCACAATGTTCCTCTGCTCGTCGTCGAAAAAGACCATCTCCCCAAACTCCACGCCGCTCTTCTCACGCAACCTACTCAAAAACCCAAAGTACACAAGTAATTAACTTAGGTGAAGGTGACCTCATTAAGCAGGAGTCGCTTACTTGTGGAAGTGGGTCACTTTGGAGCCGGGGTAGATCTCCTTGTGCTCGAAGAGCGGCTGCCAGTCTAGAAACCCCATGAGCTGGTTAGCCAGGTGGGGCGTCTCCGTTCGGGAGGCGACCCCCAGCACGAAGCCCTCCTCCCTCAGCTCGCGCAACAGCCCCGGCACTTCGGGGTACGGAGCCACCGCTCTCAGCGCCCTGTCGACTACCTTCTCCCTGAAACACACGCAAGAAGCACACTCAGAACAGGCATGAGGGTATTCATGGGGGATGGCCGGGCGGTTCCTGTCTGGACTCACCTGTGCTTGGTGAGGGGAGGGCTGATGTGGGTGTCGATCCAGAAGGGCCATAGAGTGTAATCTAAACAGGGAGAATTAAAATGTGGGTCCGCGCGTCGAGGATTGAATGTAAATTAAATTAATCTTGGCGCTGGCTGATTAGGGAAGCGGCTCACCCAGGTCGAAGACCAGCAGCTTGGGTTTGTGTGCCTGGCCCATCCTCATTCCGTCGGCTAGTGGCTCAACACCCCGCCTCGAACAGACTCAACAATGTTAACAAACATCAATTCAAGTTGGGAAGATTGCGAGATGCGTCGATTCGAGCTGACT
>WIXG01000560.1:0-38780 GCA_009869945.1 Mesaphorura yosii
GTACACTATCACTCACAAACTTCAGCACACGGGAAATTGCACCTTGTCAACTGCATTCCAGCTCGCACAGCAAATAATGTAATGCATCCGTGTCATGTAATCGTAAACTCTGCCTTCTGCGGATGGAGCAAATTAATGCAACAATTTAGACAATCATCGGCGTGTCCTGTCCATGAGTAAAACCATCCTGAAATAGCCACGCTACAGCCTTGCCTTGAATTTTGAGTGCAGATTAATGATCCCAGCTAACATGTTATTACAGGAATGGAGTATAAAATTGGAAGGAGGACATTGATTCTCGATATTTTGGCTCATGTTTTATTTTGTACGTGCTACACTGCTGCATCGTCTAGGAGAAGCTGGGCATAGGAAGGATTTGCATAGGACACAGAGACGACGTGAATATGCCAAAGTGTCAGAGCCCCTTTCTGAATGAAGACGAAAAGATGAAAACTTGCGACAGACGAGGTGTTGAGGAGTTGGTCGAGTGAAAGTGAGAGGAGAAAGTCGAGTCAACAGCAAACAGCACAGCTGCCGAGTTTTTCCCGACGGAAGACGCTCTCCATCCTGTGACTCTCGTGACCTTGACTTCTCAGCCTAAGAATGCGAAGTTTGGTTCTCCTGCCCTCATGAATGATCCATGCGATATGGTTTAAGATTTCTAATAAAACACTGTCTTTGTGTCTACGCAGTTTTGTTTGCGAGTCTCGTTTGTTATTCTGGTTGCAAACTCACGATTGAACAACGCCGCATTAGCTCGCTTATTACGAATTCAATGCTTTCTTTTGACTCTTTTGTTTGCTAATCCATTTGCGAAAGAGAGCAAACAAACGTCGTGTATCAAATTCTCATCATTCTCATCATCAGACATTTGTTGCTTGATGAATGCGCAATAATTCTAATGACATTATCTCGGCTCATTTTACATGAGTCTATTAATCCGTAATTGAATACCAGAAAGTAACTCCGCATGCAAAATTCAAGATTTGTTGAGTCGATTTAATTGAGCTGCTCCACTTTCTGGCTTAATTTCCTCCGTCAAACGCCCATCCAGAGACGAGAACACTGCAAAGTGCAATATGGAAATTGGAAGAATTTGGCATTTCAGCGTTTGCTTGGAATTGGAATGCTGTGCTAATGCGACAGTAAAATATTCCGACCGCGAGACAACCTCTTTGCTTATCGCACTGCTCTGAATTGGCCCACTCGTTTATGAACTCGTCACTCAATGCGGACGGAGTCACTTCAACCGAGATAACAATGCGACAATTCTTTTTATGAGGCCATAAAGCACCAATGGCAATTGATTTATGGTGCGGGACACGAATGGCAGGCACTTCATTCATTACTACATCGATCTCGTCGAGTGAAGTGGATGGTTTACTCGGTTTATTGCTCGTGCTTGCGTGGCGATGAAATACGTAACGCTTCGCCGTAAATTGATACGTGGCCTGTGCGTTCGAATTTGATCGTGCGATGAAACAAATTGCAGTAAATGCCAAAGTACACATTCCGGCATGCCTGCTCCTCTGGTGTCATGTCTTTCCTGCTACTCTCTGCCTCACAAAAGCAAAAGCGGGTGTCAGGTCTCCTCACAAAAGGAGCGCCAGACGCCCTATAATGGAATATCCTCTCATTACACACATCATCGCATCACCTTCCCGAAACGAAGATTCACGGCATGGCGATGGTGAGAGTGTCGGAGGTTTAAGCAAATAGCAAATGATTGAGTGGATTGAAGTGTTGTCGAATGCGGATTCGGTTCGGCATGTGCGCTTTTGTTTCACTTTATTATTTGATATCACTGCAGTGAAATGACGCATACAATGCGGTAGAATATTTTTATTAACTCGACTCGCTGTGCCATTTTTGCCGATTTTGCCTGTGCTGCTCTGCAGTTTACGAGTTTGCAGGTTGGCAGAATGAGAGAATGAATGTGGGTTAGCTCGAATAATGAGAGATATTGACATTTCTCAATACCTGCGGCCTGCAGCCAATTCCGAGCCGCCGTGCCTTGCGGTCGTGTGCGCTAATGAGTCTCCCGCATGCACCCGACCAACTGACTCGGGATGACTCCTCGCATAAATCGCTTTGTATGCTAATTTAATGATTGAGTCGTCGGCGGAAATAATTAGCGTCTTGCGCGTAGCACTTTGCATTCGCCTGTAGTAAAATTCTTAATGAACTTAAGAGAGTCGTTGCACGACAGCCAAGTTAGCAATTCAAGGCTATCCATCCGTCAGGTGCTAACTGTTATTCCTGTTATTCAGAAATGATAAATTCACCTTCTTCTTCATTGGAGCAAAAATGAAACATATTTACAGCCGCACTGAAGAAGTTTTAATGGACCGGGCACCGAGTGTTGACGAACGGAAGGATGAAAGCGGCCGAGTTCAAAGAAACCTTTTAAAACTGCAACTTTGAGCAAAGAAAAACAAATATTTAGATTCACTTCGAGAAGGGGAGAAGAAATAAGCGTGTCCCATGCAAAACGCAAAGCTTTGTCAGTCGGTCATAAATAAATATTTGTCAACTCGCGTCTTTTGTGATTCTTCTCGTTTGCCCAGCCATTTGCCTCCCTTTGCTGCTGCGGCAGAAGGAACCTGTTGCTCTAGTTTTGACGACCAAAGCTAGGCGCGGCCGACTGTGACAGCCGAGCCCTGCTCTGTTCCATATTTCATGTCTGTCTGAGCATGATAAATGGTAACCCGAAACTATGCGCACGATTAAGTCGCAATTTTCCGATTGATCTTTCTAATCTCGTACAAAGCTGTCAGGTACGATTTGGAGAAAATAAATGCGTCGTTTCAATTTGTAGCAGTAATCTAATTAACTTTACTCGGATGGAGGCTCCGTGCGGAGAAAGCACGCTCAAAGTCAAGCCACATTTATTTTATTTTGTCCTGTCACCGCAAATCCTTTCTTTATTTCGCACAGCTTGATTCAAAACCCACGAAAGTTTGCCGTCACAAATGCCAGGCGTCTTGCGCTGTCATGCTGAGCCGCATTACTTTACAGCGACTAATCTAATCACATGAATCAAAATCTTTCCGCCTGACATCTGCAACCTGCTTCGTTCGGCAGCGAGCTGACCTTGAGTCGTATTCTATTCGCACATTATTCGCGTATCGCGTTATTGTCAACCGACCCTGCCTGTACTGCTTTTACTTGTTTTGCTTTCACACTCCTCGCGTTTATTTTTCCGAATTTTTCATTCATTCATGGTGTCAGCATGCAGTTAATCTACGACCGCACGCCGCATGGCACAACTTTCCAGCCCATTGACTCGATCGAGTAGAATTTCGCCAATCGTTTTTCCTGCGGAGAAAGTTGTTTACGCCAAGTACGCAAGTAAGCATGGGTTCATATAGGCTCCGGTTACGATCGTCATTGCAAGCTTAGCATCAAGGCTTAGCTCAGTGCAGATACTTAGCATATTCGAGACAAGTCAGAGAGGATCGGTTCCTGCGTTTCGCGTACTTATTAAAGAGAAGAGACAGAAGAAAGTGAGACGCTCGAGCAGGATGCGAGCAGAGGTCGATGGGAAGTGCGATGAAGACATGGCGGAATTTTCTCAGGACTGTGAGAGCAGCAGACTGCCAGGAAAGGAAGGTAGGAAGGCGACACGACAGGGGCGAATATCATTACTCCGCATTATGGACAGCCACTTGTTCCCACTTCCACGTCCTCGCCTTGCCTGCACTGCGACACTGCCTGCCAGAAAGTTCAAAGCCGCACTGTCTGACACTGAGCCCGAACCCGTGAGCGCTAGCAGCCGTTGTTTTGCAGGCTGCTGAATTGGAGGAACACGAAACAAAGCTCAATTTGGTCATGGCCACCTTCTCACAACTGCCCTGGTCATTCCTAATCCAAACTTATACTCTCGTTCTTTGAATTTCTTTCCTAATCCTTTCTTCGCTCTGGACTAATCCACTTTATGAGTTTGTTCTTGTACGGTTGCATGCCAATGCCGCGGCCATGCTTTGGTTTACCTCGCTAAAGTTTCCCAGTCAATGTGCACGTAATAGATTTGACCGTGGCCTATCTTTAGCAGCAGCAGCGTGGAACACGCTCCGATCCGACCGTGCGAATACTTTCATTTCTTCGGTTCCTACACGATTATTATTTACGAGTCGCTCTTCCCTCCTCATTCACCTTGATTTCACTCTGCGGCAGTGGCCATGGACTCAGCGCCAATATTTTTCTGTCAGCCGAGTAATTGGTCTATTCATAAAAAAGTCAGGAACCAAAGTGAAAGCATCACGTGAAATTGAAATTTATTATTAGCATTTGGAATGACGATGCCGTTTCTGTGGGAAAAATCGTGCCAAGACGGAGAGCTGAAGTGAAAATGTGGTGGTTGCTGCTTAGCATGCAAAACACGAACCAGGACAATGCAATGATTGTCAGGAGGGGATGTAATGAATACTAAAATAGTAACAATGGGACGAGCGTGCGTTCCAGAAATCTCAGATCCACAGCCTCACGAAAGCAGTCGAGATTGTGCATATCAAGCTTCATTGAATTTCCTGCAGCAATTTCCTGATTAGTGTCATCAAAGAGTAAACCCAATAAATTGCCATCCTATGATCCTTGCACCATGATCAAATTAACAACAGCCAATTTTCTGCGGCTGCGGCTGTGTCAATTCATTTCCAACTTTTATTAATGACTGTCGGCAACAATACAAGACAAAATCTCAGGTCGTGCCACCAAATACGTGCTACCACGCATCGTCAACTGAATTGATGACATGACTAACTAGAATTAGTTTGACTGCATTTTTACAAAGGGATAGATAACTTTTATGATAAAGAATCAGGAAGCGTATCTCAAATCTTCAACCTGGCGTTAAGAAAAACACCGACCGCGCGTATCCAAATAGCTGATGGGGGGTCCATCTGTAGCCAAATTTCAGTAGAGACTTGGTGTAAACCCAAAAAGTCAAGAGCTTCGTTGCGCGAAACGGCTGAGCAACCACTTGCGATTTGAAGTCAGGCAAATCGTCAAGTCAGTCAAGTAATTTCTGGTTGTTTTCTGTTAGATTTTAGGAGGTGGCACTTGATAGGTCGAGCTGAGTTTGCAATTAAGTAATTGCCAATCCATTTAAGTGCATTGTCCAAGTTGTGCCTTCGACCAAACTCCTGGAACCGGCAAACTAATAGAAGGATGGCGCATCAGGGAAGGGAATCCAGTTCGATTACCGTCGATCCGGAATACTTGACATCGCACCAAAATGTGCTCACAATTGTAACTCTGCCATCCGGGGAGGACCAGTCACCCAAATTGTCTGATAACAGCCTTCGTTGCTACCAATCGGTATGTTTAGAGAGACGATTAGAAATTTTGTGCATTCATAAACACTTTGATTTTTAAACATCATGATTAATAGAGTATGTGTGTTTTCCTTGAAGATAGCTGAGACTGCGGGGAAGGATTTCATTCAAGGCTGGAAACTAAACAGGGACAAGAAAGGCTTCAGAGCCGAAGTTTGTGAAAAGTCCGGGAGTCAGACTGAGGCGGAACTCATCATGCTGAATTCTAAAGGACAACCTTCGTCCAAATGTGCGTTGAAGAAGGTAATTTTCGTGCATTCGTAAAAGTCCATTAGTGGGAGCTGTCCACTGACACTAATGAATTGCAGGTTCCAGCTGAAGAAGCTCTTTCCGTTTTCTTAAAAGAAAGAATTCAGGATAGGAAGACTATTCAAGAACTGCAATCGGCGCTGAAAAAGTTGACTCTTGAGAAGAACTTGATGGAGGATTCCATGTACAGAGCTTTTGCAAGATGCCTAAATTCGAAAAAAGAGAAAATAAGGGAGCTCCAGGAACAGCTAGATCGCACCGGTGGCAAAATTCCTGTCGTGGGACTCACTGCTAAAAGTGGGAAAGCCAAGTTTCCAACACGAAGATCCAAGCGAACAAGAGGATTCAAGAATTTGGATTCAAATTCTGAATCAGAAGAATCTGAAGAAAGCCCAAAACTAATAATCACGAATTCCTCAACAGCTGTGAAAGATCTAACGGACTTGTACAACGAGGAGACCGAAACTGACAGCGAAGATGAGGTTCCAGGTCCATCCAAAGCAACCAAGTCTCCAAATAAAGGAGTCATAGTTTCATCTTCTGATTCTTCTGGCTCGGAGACTGATTTCGATGGAGACGTCGCGATGCTGCCAAACACGAATACGATCAAATTCAAAACTGAGACCTCGCACGACCAAAAGCAAGCAACAAGTAATATTCAAGCTAACGAGAAGAATAATAATTTAGAAGGTCCGAGCCCCCCAAAGCAAGTCAAGGCGGACGACTCCGATCCCTTGTCCAAGTACGATAAGGATTTGCTCTTGGAAGATTTGTAGCTTCTTGTTCATCAGTTCTTGCTGGATAATCCTAACGCGAATTCGCACTTTTATAACTTATGAGTAGCTCAGCACCACCACACCAGACAAAATAAAATAATCGATATATTTGCCAATCGGATGGGTTTGTAATGCTTGTCTTGAATCTTGATAAATTGCAGCATGTCATTACGAGATCTTTAATCTTATTTAATTTAACTTTGTGAGGTTTCTTTTTGTCTTCTTCTAAACCTTAATTGAGACGAAGGTCTCGAATCGAAGGTGCATTATCATCCCATCAGCAAACACGTTACAAATACGTCATGATTCTGTGAAGTAAGTAAATGACATGTCGACTCAGCGTCGTCGGCGCTTCGAAGGTTCGAACTAAGCCAGTAATGGCGAAAGTAAATATTTCTTGCTGATATAAGTGTACCTGTCGCTTGTGCACTGAACACACGTCTCATTTCACACAAAGTCGTCTTGGTTGAACGTCACTGCTTGCATCGAGTACACGAGCACATTCCGTGTGCATAAAATCATTGCACTCTTTCAAGAACGACCCAATTTTAATTTATATCAAGAAACTGCGATTAGTTGGAGAAAGGGAACGAGGACGGAGCTAATCACTACAGTTCTGGAGTCTAAACTCAGCTACTAATAAGTTAAGAATGTATTAAGTGTGATTTCTGCGTGACTTGAATATCACGATCTCTTTATCATTGATTTCGTGATCTGGAAAGAAGGACAAACAAAATTAAACCACCAAAGAGCTTCCTCACTGAAAGGTAAATTACTGGTAAACTGGATTGTTGGATTCGTCAGTACAATAAACAATTTGTTAAATTGGCTAAGTTCTGTAGATCAGCGGATTTACTCATTTACTTAAACAGCTGACCATTGCCCTCACATACGAATACGCCTTAAGTTGGGTCATAATGTGATTGATTAGTTTCTTTTGACTTTGCTGTGGAGCAGAGAATTTATTGAAGATGGGATCCAGAAATGAAAATTCCAATGACCTCAATCAAGTGAGGGAAGCACGAGAAGAGGACGACCGAGACGACAACATCAATCATCAGATCCAAGACCAAGATGGAGACAGCGATATGGACGAGTATCTGGAAGTAGTCCTAGAATTCCAGGTACTGTCGTACTGTGCCCATACTCTTTCGCTTCGTGGTCATCCATTAACCACTTACTTTGCTTTTTCATACTTTATTTAGGCCGTAACTGGGATGGAGGACATGGACGAGTCGAGGCGTATCCTCAGAGAGCACGATTGGGACTTACTCCGAGCAATATCAGCTCACATGGGATTCGAGAACGTCCCTCAACAACCCCAGTACCATGAATTAAGTTCCAACATTGGTCCCTCACTTCGTGCGCATTCCTCATCTCAAAGTGCATCGTCGTCATCATCGTCATCCTCTGGTGCTAGCTATTCCTTGGTGCGAGACGAGGCCAGGCATCATACCCGCAACAACAATGGTGGGGGCGGAATCCTCAGGTGGATCTGGCGGCTTGTCTCCGTTCCGTTTGATTTCTTCTTCCACTACTTTTGGGAATTCCTTGGATATGGTCTCAGGTTCCTTCGGCAAGATCCAAGACTTGGTAGGCTACTAAAGTCAAACTCACTCGAACCCTAAACAACAAATTCAGATTATTTTTCCTTTGTAGCAAATACCGATCCGGTACAAGATGTCGTTTCATTCATTACTGCATACGAAGCCAAATATGGAAGAGAACACCCAACATTCTATCAGGTAAGTTTTAACTTGAACGAGCGTCAATAATTGGAATTGCCTACTTCAACCGGTGACTTTAATGGTTGCAGGGATCTTATAGTCAAGCATTGAATGACGCGAAAAGAGAATTGAAATTCATGCTGGTGTACCTTCACAGCGAAGAGCACATGGACACGCCCGCCTTTTGCAGGAACGTCATGCCACATCAGGGTTTTTGTGATATAATTCGCGAAAACATGCTCTTCTGGGCCTGCTCCGTCTCCCTTCCTGAAGGCTTTAAGGCATCCCAAGCTTTGAGGGAAAATACGTATCCCTTTTTAGCACTGATTGTACTTAAGAATAATCGAATGACCATAGTTTCAAGGTAAGATTGCAGCAATACAAGTGCATAAACAAAGTGGACATCGAGTGTGAATGTTGCCACAATGGATAATTTTGCTTCTTCGCAGAATTGAAGGGGAATTGAATCCGGAGACTCTGCTAACTCGGATCCACCAAGCTGTTGCTGATAACGAGGCATTCTTAATTGCTGAGAGACAGGAGAGACTGGAGAGGAGCATGACCCAAAGTTTACGACAGCAACAAGATGCAGCGTATCTCGAGTCACTGCAGATTGACAAGGAGAAGGAGCGAAAGAAGCGCGAGGAGAAGGAAAGGTTGCGACAAGAAGAGCTGGAGAAAAAGAGGAAGGAGCAGGAGGAAATCGACCGTCGTGAGGTAGCGAACTTAATGTTCTCTACAGGTTCGATTAAATTAAGCACTGCAAATTGATGATGTTTATGCCTTTTCGTGCAGATGTTGAAGCGAAAGAAGGTTGAAGTGGGCGAAAATTTGAAACCCGAGCCTAGTCCTGATGAGCCTGGTGTAGTTCGAGTGGTGATTAAACTTCCGACTGGCGCTCGTCTGGAACGGCGGTTCTTGAACTCAGACTCACTGCTTGTAAGCAGCATAAAAGCATGGGGATACTCCTTGACCAAATGTTTGCCAACTAATCAACTCTTTGAACTCATGTTTAATTTCAGCATCTGTACAACTTTGTCTTCAGCCGTCCCGATGCGCCAGACTTCTTTCAGATCGCCACAAATTTTCCAAAGAGGACATTAAATTGCCAGCCGACGGATGAGCAGCCGAACCCACCAACATTCGCAGAGTCGGGCCTCGGAAAGAGTGAAATGCTGTTTGTGTACGATCTTGAGTCTTAATCTTTATTTTAATGGTATTTAGCCTGCGCAAAATTACGCCATCAAACTTTAAAATTCGAACGCTGCACAAAATTTATTCAATTAATTGTGGACAGAACTTATAATACTATTAGTCATAAGTTTCAAGTCGACGCCAAGTACCAAATTACAAACACGAGCAATTACCTTGTACTTCTCAGGTGTTTTGAATAAAATGCGTCACATCGAAGTGTGGCCTGCAAATTCTGTCGATTGCGTCATAAATTCCATAATCTTGCTTCAATCGGTCGTGTCGTGATCCAGCAACTGATTGCCAAGTGGCATCACGAGTTTTTCCACCAATTCGCAGTTTGCTTTCACTTCTTTAGAGAAAGCAATAAGATGCATTTGTTGCGATGTGTATATGGACGGCTTGCCATGACTATAAACAGCGCCACAGCAGTCTCATTTGGCTCATCGAACATTACATAACGCAAGCAAGTGCGAGGAGGCAAGGTGTAAAGTCCCGAGATCTTTTCCTTCTAAATTATGATGGGCCAAGTTGCCGATCCTGTCTTAGTTAATTGCGAAATTAATTAAGGTGGACTCTCCACTCTCGTGATTTTAGATTTTGAAACTCACGTGTAGTTTAGCTTCTCGTACTGTGCTGGACACCGTACACCAACTGTAACAAATTATTGTACTTAATTGATCAAGTCATCACTTACTGGGTACGTTTGGTCGCTAACTTCGCTAAGCCCTAATTGCGCCCTAATTAATTGATCTTATGTCTCTTCTACCTTTTGTGTCTATGCAGAACAATGAACAAGTTGGCCACTCAACCAAATACACTGCGTGTAGTCAAAGTAAGTCCTACCTCGAGATTAGACGTTTAAAGAGCTCTTTTTATCACCTCTTCGGTCTTAGTCAGTCCTTAACATATTACTGTCAGTGCTGCTTAACTTAATTGAATCATGACCTGCCTATTCTAGATTGTGGAAATATGGAAAGGAAGACTTCTGCACACTGCCCCAAAATATGGTGTTCGAACCGTTCACTGTAGCGGCCCAAAAGTTCTGACTTCGCTAAATCCGAATCTGCCCAACAAGATGTGAGCAATTTATTCTGTCCTTTATCGTAACTTGTCGATCTTACTCTGGAAATTTCTGTCTCCAGTAGAAATGGATCTGAACTGCGTTTTCCGGAAGGCCTGGTGAAGACGGGATACAATAGAAGTTTACATACGTCCACCCCTTTAAGAGATGACGTCAAAGTAGTCACTGTGCCACCATTTGCTGATTCAATTAGTGAGGGTGACGTGAGGTGGGAAAAGGGTAAGGCTTCAGTTCGACTCGGGCGCATTTCGATTTCCGATTGTCAGTTTAGGTTTTGTATATCTGAAATAGCTGAATGAATTTGTCTTATTTATAGCCGTTGGAGATTCAGTTAGTGAAGATGAAGTCCTGTGTGAAATAGAAACCGATAAGGTGAGTACCAGCACGTTAAGTCAAGTCAAAAACATTGAACCAATTATGAAGCGAGGGGTTTTCATGTTCAGACATCGATCCCAGTTCCTTCACCTGGAAATGGAATACTTGAAGAGAGACTGGTTGAAGATGGAACAACAGTTAAAGCCGGAATGCAGTTGTGCAAAATTAAAATTACCGGTAAGTGAAGACATCTTGGGCTTCGAATATCTCGCAGTGTCTAAAGTATTAAATTCAAACTGCAGGAGCTGCTGCGCCGAAAAAGAGCGCAGATGCACCGCCGACACCTCCTCCGCAACCAGCTGCAGCTGCTCCACCTCCGCCTGCGGCGGCTGCACCACCTCCGCCAAGCCCACAAGCGCCCCCTGCCACACCTCCACCACGCCCTCCGCCGCCATCGAAGCCAGCAAGCGCGGTGCCTGTCTCAGCCGTTCGTCCTCAGAGCTTAGGAGTGAAGGTAGGGCAAGAGTGAGGACTCTTTTATGGCAATCATTTTGTTTGAATAACTGACGAAAAATAAATTCTTAGGTTCCACCGGCAGATCCGACGAAAACCATTACTGGAACTCGTACAGAGCAGCGGATTAAGATGAATAGGATGAGAATGCGAATTGCAGAACGCTTGAAAGAGGCTCAAAACACAAATGCAATGTTGACTACTTTTAATGAAATTGATATGAGGTAAAAAAGGAAAGTGTAATTGTGACTTGCAAGTAAATAGACAGATCATAATTTCGTGTTTGTAGTAACATCATGGAATTGAGAAAGTCCCAAGGAGAAGGATTCGCCAAGAAACACAACATCAAAT
This sequence comes from Mesaphorura yosii, assembly GCA_009869945.1. Classification (NCBI taxonomy): domain Eukaryota; kingdom Metazoa; phylum Arthropoda; class Collembola; order Poduromorpha; family Tullbergiidae; genus Mesaphorura; species Mesaphorura yosii. Next base: position 11,543 of record WIXG01000560.1, read on the forward strand.
TGGGTTTCATGTCGCCATTTGTCAAAGCGTCAGCGTATGCACTGACGGATTTGCCTGTGGTTAACGCCGTAATTGATGGACAAGAGATCGTTTATCGTGATTACGTCGATATCTCCGTCGCAGTTGCAACACCAAAGGTAAAAAAATCAGTGAATGTTCGTCTGAAAACAGAATGCCTTGCCCCTTGACTTGTTCTGATTGGAGTTGGTGACGAGACGTACATTGATTGTTATTGTTTGCAGGGATTAGTGGTTCCTGTCCTGCGAAACGTTGAAAGTATGAGCTACGCCGATATTGAGAAGGCCATGGCTGAACTGGGGAAGAAAGCGAGAGATGGTGCTTTGGCAGTCGAGGACATGGACGGTGGAACTTTCACTATTTCAAACGGTGGCGTCTTTGGTTCGCTTTTTGGAACTCCGATCATCAATCCGCCACAGTCTGCAATTCTGGGCATGCACGGAATTTTCGATCGGCCGGTGGCGCGCAACGGACAAGTGAGCACCAAGCCTGAATCTTGTAACAATGTGGTGGGCGCAAAGGGAATGTTTCACCATGCTGTATTTCATTGCAGGTTGTGATTCGACCAATGATGTATGTTGCTTTAACTTATGATCATCGACTTATTGATGGGCGTGAGGCTGTCACATTCTTGAAGAAGATCAAGACGGCGGTCGAAGACCCGCGCAGCATCCTCCTGGAAATTTAACCTACGTACAATGTCTAAAATGAAAATTTCACAAGAAGTCGACTAGCGTAATCAGTTTAATCCCTTACTAACGAAGAATCATGTAGATTCACGTGTTCACATTTCACGAAGTCCTGAAAATTGCAAAACGAGTTACCACGAAGCAGTGTAATAAACGTAAACTAAACTAAACGTGTTCCATCGCCATCGATGAGTTCATTGTTTACACTTGAGGCGCTTTTGTAAGCCAAGCGTGAGTTGTTAAAGCTTAAATGTTGTGTGCTTTAGATGTTAACACGAAATTGACGAATGCAATATATTGCTGCAATTGCAATGCATTTCTCCTAAAATTGTAGTCAAGCGACGAGAGTATTATGCTGCCTAAATTGTAGAAATCTCTTAGTCAATAGAATGCGGACATCATTCTGTGTTCCAACTGAGCCAATAAACCAAATGCCCGAAACAGTACACTGACTCACTCCAATTTGCCGCCCTTCAATGATCAGAACAGTAACAGCAGTCTAAATATTTATTTCTTACGCATACTTTGGCTTTCAGAAGCGAAGACAGCATAAACATAACATCAGAGAATATAGACTTGGGATATTATGAGTACACATCATATCACAACTATTTTATCGTATTTTCACTGCACCTGCTCGTGTCTAGTCACAGAAAATGTTGCTTGGAAAGGAAGTTTGGATTTGTTACTCAACAACGTGCATCGTTAAATGCTACTGGCTAGATAGGAAATCAGGAGCCGACTCTTCTCGCAGCAGTGGCGGTGTGCTCCACTTTTCAATTGGGGCTCGCAATTCAAGAGAAGCACACCGCGACCACAAAATACTCGAGTATTCAAGTTGTCTCATTACCAAATCTATCGTGCATCGTGGTCGTGTGAATGCACGCACCCGGAGCGATAAGACTTCTAAACTAACTGTACAAAATACATCTCATTAGCAAGCATCTCGCAATTCGAAATTAAACCTTACATAAATACTTTACTGAGATTTCGGGTTGGCAATCACAGTTCGCCAACAAACTAGTTTGGAGGAATCTTCCATTCTGTGGTTCATCACACACACAGCACACGGTTTGACTCATCCAATTAATTATAATTGTAGTAGTGCCGATTACAGGTATGCATGCACCAAGAGAACAGCAGCACCGCATCCAAACGCATTTGTTCATTTGAGTCAGGGAGTTGAGGGAAAAGCTCCGCACTTTGGGGATCTGACGCTTTGAACTTGGCGTACGAAGAAGGGCCCGGGTTTCGTTTGCATATGACGGAATTTGTTGAAGGACGACCAAAATTAACGATCCAAGCGGCCTACACGCTGAATCCCAGGAGCTTCTTGAAGGCCTTCCGAAACTCCGTGTTGAAGATTGTGTACCTGCGCATCGAGAAAGAGAGCCTTGTCAGGGCCATGCGAATTTGCGAATCTAAGGGCTAAATTTGCAATCGTACTCGGATGACTTACACAATGGGGTTGAGTGAGGAGTTAATGTAGCCGAGCCAGGTGGTGAGGAGGAAGGCGGTCACGCCCGGACTGCAGTCTTGGCCTCTGAGCGAACACACCGCGTCCACGATGTTGAACGTGAAGAACGGAAGCCAGCACGCCAGAAACAAGCCTGAAATCAGAGAGAGAGAAATTACTCACTTCTCAGAACACAACAAAGCGCATTCTCTTCCGGGTCAAAACTTCTACTACTTTTGGGAGTGCTTGAGAACTGAGGCTTGGAAAACTAAACTACGTGTACGAACTGCCATCAAATATGCATGACGAGTCGAAAAATTGTTTTGATTCGGAAATGTGAGCATCCTTTATGAGAATTTATGAAGGAAGTGATGATGTAACGCTCCCTGAACTCTCTCATTCACATCTCCATGATGTTTGTACTTTTACGCGTATTTTTTATCGTGCTTCTAAAAAAAGCTTTTGTCTCGCTTTTGCAGCCTCTGCTGACTTTAATTTGACGTGAAGGAAATTGCCTTATTTGCATCGCGTGCCCAAGTGAGTCATTTGCATGTACGCAGAATGAAAGAAAATGCCTCGTGCTTTCTGTTGTTATTTATCCACAAACCATGGCGGCTATTGGCGCTCTTTCATCACTGCAATTTATGTTTAAGGAGAAAGTCGTCTGTGAGTAAGTGCAACAATGAACTCGACTGGAAAAATAAACTGTGACGACAAATTATGTTCATTTGGGAGTCTCGAAGCTCGATACACAAAACCCTTTCTTATTTTGCCTGGCGGAAAATTCTGTTTTCCCTAGAGAGAAAGCAGAGGAAAGAATAAGCTCCGCCGACTAAGGAGAAGTTCCGAGAATCGCATAAACAGTGCCAAGTCACTTGCTGCACGGAGATTTGTTCCGTTTACTTACAACGTGCAAAGAGTTTCAGAGTTGCGATTGAAGTTGAAATGAGATGATTGGGTGCCTGAGTGGGACGACCCATTTGCATAGGTGCCGGGGCAGGCGGAAGTCACTGGGAACTTTATTCTTATGCTTTGTGGAGAGACGAGCTCGTTCAGAGTCGACCAGAACAAAGGGGAAATTGCTTACCCAGAACGATGGCCAGTGTCTTGGTCGCTTTTCTCTCGCGCTTCGCGGAAGACTTTTCCCGTTTCTTTCTGCTCGCTTTGTGCACCTTACAAATGGTGAAGCGACTTCCAGTCTTGAGTCGTGTGCTGCTCGTCGACGCTTCTTCGCCAAAGGCCGTGGTGCTGCCTCCGCCGACGTCGAGCAAGTTGGTGCTTCGCTCTCCGCTCTCGCCCGCCTCCTTGCTCGGTGACTCCGTGTCACTCGTGCCACTTTGCGGCAGGCCATTTCGCTTGCACTGATCCTGGAACCGACACAACGAGAGTTCATTACAGCAACCTGCTGTGTGTGCTGTGCCTCCTGCATATTCGTTTTCCTTTGACACGCGAGATGATTCACAGCCTTCTCACGCTCTCCTTTCTGACGCCGCATCGCAGGTCAAAACTAATAATAGCGAGCACCGCATCGAATTTCCCCACTTGACAAAATAGAAAAATTTGATTCTCTCTCGAGAGAGACGCGACATGCGAGTCGTGAATGCGCTTTGTGCTGCTGCTCGTAATGCGATATTGAGTTTATTTCTGTGGGGCCTCAGGCAGTGCGCCGTGGCGTGGCTCACATGCGACAACAAATGCAATCAGCCTTGGATTTTGAGTGACGGGCTGAGTCACTCGGGCACGAATTTCCAAGTTTGTCATGCGCCTCAAGTAGGCTCAACTGGGAGAAATCAGGGTTTATGGTCTCACAGGTCGCCTACGTCTAGCGACTTGTTTAATAGACCAAATCCAAAGGTGCAAAGGCTGAGGCTGAGGATGATATCAAACATTCAAAGCAAGCAAGCAGGGCATCAAATCGGTGGAAACCAGCAACAACAAACAACAAAGGCATCGAAGAATAGAGTCAACTTTCGAAAGCAAAAGTCGTGTGTCTCGTGTTGTGTTGTCTGCGACTTTCGGAAATGGGTTGTAAATCCAGAGTTGATGTTGTACTCGTCACTTTAAAATGTAATCAACTCAAAAGTTTCTCTCACGAGTCCGTGACGAGGGATTTCTCTGGGAAAGTGCATGACTGACTGTCATGTTTTCGAGTGAGTGGAATCTCAGAGTAAATGTTGTTTAAACTTTGTTACAAGTTTGGAAGAATGGAGCGAGTCCATCTGGCACAAATGCGATTTCATTTAGCGGCACACGCGGAGCGAAATGGGAAATGACAGAGACAAGATTGAGAGCGATGGAATCCATCTCACTTTATTCAGAATGTCGTGCTTTGGCCACTCGAGTTCCTCATCGAAATGAATTTAATAACAATGCCGGACGTCAGCTCCGCAAATGCTGCGTCTCCGTGTGCCGAACCACGCTTTGTCTAATGCCATTTTCCAAGGGGAAAGCGACACCAAATCAATTTTCCATCTCTGGGCTGAAGAAACTTTGTTTCCTCCCTCGGCATCTCGAGAAAATAGAAATATTTTGCTTACTCTGGCTCGTTTCTCCTGCACAATAAGCCAAGAGGGACGACGAGGACAAAATAACAAGAATTCCTCGCTCATTTTTTGCCAGTCCACAAACACTTACACGCGAGACACTTTGTTATTGGCAGAGATAAGTGCGTCGCTTGTTCGACGAGACAAAAAACAACACGAAATCCGATCCTTTCCTCGGGCGAACATCTTGTCTCCTGTCTGCCATGTTCTGCCCGCCCATAACTCCTTCGCCTCGGACAACGAACAACCTGCACTGAATGCAGCCACTTCTTAGTCTCTCTCAAGAAGTCCCAACTTTCAAGGCAGACATTTTTATAGCACAATCCAGCAGAATTGTGGACTTGAGAATGTTATGGAGAACATTTTTATTTTCATATCCACGCTTGAAGAGGATTGTCATTCCTGTCGCTGGGTGCACTTCATCGCACATTGTGCATGATGCATGGCGAAAGAGCTCTGGCAATATTTATGCATGTAAGGAAATCCTCATAAATCCTTCTTCGTTCAGTCGTGAACATGAACTCGAGAATTCGACTCCGACTGAATGCATAATGGCCTTGCAGACTGGAGAACGAGATCTTTCTCGAAGGTTGCAGTGCAGCCGTGAGCTCAGATTCAGATTCCATAATGACGGGACACTTGTACTCTCGTTGTACTGCACAAAAGCTGCACAACACAATCGAATTGTACTGCCGGATTGAATTCATTCTAGAAGAAGAAGTCTGATTTCTGGTTTAAGAAGAGGGATTTGGAGACAGAAAGCAAGATTCGTCATTCAGTCGGTTTTGTCAAGCGAAAGACGCAGCGAGTGGAAGGAAGTGGAGGAAGGAGACCGTTATTGTCGAGAATAAAAATAAAACCTAATGAGATGTTCTATTGCATTGTTATTATTATCGCACAATTTACGGCGCATTGTCAGGACACGCGAGTCAAGTCACCCTCAAATGACAAAGGCTTACGGGCACCACGAGCGAATGTTTCGTCGGGCTGAGCTGCCCCAATTCGGGCACAGGCAGCGGACTCTCCTCCAAATTGGACGCTGCGTAGCCAGAGTCGTGGTTCCCGTTGGGCTCGATCACAAGACTTCCGCCGCGCCTCGCGACAGACCTGAAACACAGTACACACGTCAACACAAAGCCGAGACTCACAAAAACAGTATTAATCGCCTTTGTATTTAAGGCAGGACGTTGATTTATCGCCGCGTGGGAAAGATTTATTTTATCGGCTTCGATACAAATAAATAGAAAGTTGTAATAAACGCATTCGGATGGATATAAGTGGGCAGGCTACCTTTCCTCATCCCGCATCACAGTCTGCATCACGAAGGCCGTCGTGACCTGGTTGTTGGGAATGATATGACACTCGTCAGAGTCCGGGGAGCCGTCCTCCTCCTCCCCATCCCGCTCTAGATCCTCCACATCGCCTTCCTCCTGCAAACACACGTGCAATTCAGTGAAAACTAATTTCGGAGCAGATTGAGAGGGATCTCGAAGAAGCCGGTGGGTTCGTGGCGGTAATGCCGAAGACAATCAAGCCAGTAGTACCCGAAAGAGCGAGCACGAATAACGAGTAATAAAGATTGATGAGCCTGTGCGAGATGGCAAGACGAAGAGAACATTGATCATTTCGCCCTTGCTAATGTTGCTCCTTGTCTCTCAAATATTGCGGCATATTCGCCTGGCTTGCAGGCAGGCAGTTGGCATAAACAGGAAGGACTCGAAGCATATGCGATCGCATTAAGCTGAGCCCAATACAATAATAACAACGCGAGACGTCAGAAAGACAAGATCGTAACCACAAACAAAGACTCGTAATAAATATCGGGGAAAATACGAAGAAATTATTCCATGTTGTTTTTGGCTTTAGAGATGCGAGTCCTGCGAGTGTCTCGAGGTATCAATATTGGAAATGCTAGCCCAAGTCGAGGCCAGTGCTCATGCCTCGTGCGATGGTGGTGCACGCAATTTGCAGGAGACACTTTGTCGCAGTCGTGGAATAATGAGCATGCCTAGGCGAATGCTGGCACTGGCGGAGTTTATCTTTGTTCTATCACATTATGTCAAATGAGTTATTATTGATCGAGCTCCTTTGTCACACGGCGGCGGGCGAGATGCACGTCCTTGCACACGACCGACCGACTCAATTTTCTGATTCATCTCGCGCACTTCCAACCTGGGACGCGCGCGGCGGCGGAACCAATTTTGTGCCCCTCGCATAAGTGCACGGAAAGATCCGGGCCGATATCGCTGGCCACATTTGCATTCATTCCGACGAGAGTCAGTCAAGGCCTCGACCGACCCAAGGCAACTTGCGAAATGAAAAAGGCAATATTAAAATGACACAGCAGAACAGCGACTCGACTCGCATTTCCATTGTTCTACGCATTAATTCAATAAAAACCGATAATGGAATTGCCGATTTTCCATCTCCCGCCTACCGTGTGTGGTGAACGACGACTCTCCGGCTTTAAAAAGCCATCTCATCTCATTCAGCAGGCTGCCTGTGTGCCTGCTTGCACTTGCCAGTGGCTGCACTGCACTATCTTTCCGATCTGAGAAGAAAAGTCTCTTATTACTTGATACTCTCATTTTCTCCTTCTTTCACTTCATTGAGACAGAAAATGAAATCTCGTGCATACTCAACGAGCACGACGACGACGGGAAGATCCATCTCGTCAAAAATAGCGAAAATGGAGCGAACGGCGGAAAAGAAAACGGAGACTTGACAAAATGCTCCCATTATAAAGTACATCCATTCCATCGAAGTACAGGACGCTCCTTTTATTTCACTCTGACATGTCCCAAATGTCTTCATCTGCGAAGGAATCGCTATCTCGACCGATTCCGACTCGACCGGCCCGCGTAATTGTAAAGTGCGGCTTACGAGTGGAACATTCCAGCCACGAGTCACATCGTCTTCGCATCCATTTCGCATTCTCCGTTCTTTCCACGTTTCCCACATTTTTGCTGATGATGTGAAATTGCAACTTCATTTTTTATCCTCAAGCGTTATCCGTTCCCATTTTGCTCACCACGAAACTGCCACCGCATTGTGTGACGGCGTTTAAAATTTGATCCCTTGCCTTTGCCTCCACTCGGAAAGAAACGAGTGTGCGAGGCACTTGAGCCCTGATTGCGATAAGGAATCCTCGCTGAAAGAGCTCAGTCGCCCAGGACCACAGCGCGCAACGAAACAGAGAAAAGGGCCTGATAAGAAATAAGTTTGCATGCATTTTTGGCCCGGTTGCGAATTGAGAATGGTCCCGTAGACAGCGTACATTCCGCCCTGCTATTTTGAATGCAGGAAGATGATTCTCCTGTCAGATCCTTGTCAGATAATGATTAGACACATTTCAGAAGAGGAAAAGAAACCGCCACGAAGAAGATTTCGCTATTTCGCGACTGTGCCTCCGAATGCTATCTCAGACAGGCTCAGAGCTCTTTCTCGGCCTCCGTACGTCACATTCGCATTTGCATTTGCGGTGCAGTGCAGAGTGTCGTGTTCGATTTAGGATGTTGTTTGTACCGAGGGAATAAGAACTGGATCGAAATGGGAAACCGGTCGGATTGTGTGCTTTGCTAAACCACGAGAATAAGCTTCTTGGGTCTTCTGGGCAGAAGCTTTGCAAGTGCAGCGACGGATGAGTCGGAATAGACTCATTCCTTTCATCCCGCAGAAGGCAGAAGGGAATTTGTGTACCGCCGTTGCCGAGAAGCAGGTCAGGGAAGGTAAGCAGACTGCGTCTCCTCAGGACAGCAGCTAAATGTCTGCTCGTGTGGAAGTGACATGGAAATTCGAGACAGGGAATGTGAAACATTCCAAAGATTTCTCCAATTGTAATCCCCTCCTCACGGCCACTCTGCTGCTTTTCCAGGAATCGAGAGAGACATCGCGCATGAGGCAGACACTCGGAATGCAATTCCCATTCTGGACTCTGAGGACGAATGGAATTGGAATAAAATCAAATGTGAGTGTTTACTCAGGCGAGACGGTGAAATCCCGAGTAATAATGTAATAAATATATCATTAAGCCAGTGAGAAGGAAGCCAGTGCCGAATTAAATTAGAATCCTGGTTATTGTTTTCTTACCTGACTGGCACTTTGTGTGTTTGTCAACTTCTCATCCTCGACGCCCTGATTTGATTTATTGGAAATGATGAGTCCGGAGGGGCTCACGGGCGGCCCGCCCAGCGTCGTCTCCGCTAATCTCTTCGTTTGAGCGATGTTCTCGATCACCGTCCCGCCCTGCCGACTCGCCGAGATATTTTTCCGATTCCCAACAGCCTTCTTCGCTCTCTCGCGTATCACCTGCAACGGCAAAACAAAATTAAGCCGATACTCGATGTTATTAAATTCATTTTATCAAGTTGAAGAGTACTCAGAGCTCCTCGTTCCATTCATGAGCAAATCAATGCCTGTCGTTGGTTGTTTACGTACTCAAATTAAATCGGTTTACTTTGTTTATTCGCGCGCACAGTGTAGCGACTTGTATTTCTTCGATATCGTGTGTCATGTCAATGCGATGCTGCGGAAGCGTCGAACTGCTAAGTCTCCAAGCGAAAAGTTTGCGTTGTCTCAAATTGCATATGCGAGATACGAAACCCGTCTTCCAAGCTCTCGAAGGCCCGGAGCGAGCATCGAGCATCTCCTTGCATGAGGTAATAAAATGCGTGGCATTCTCGCAACTTGTAATTCATTGCGCTTTCTTTTGAGCGGTGGCATTAAAATCCTGAGACGGGCTTTTGCGTGTTCCCTGTTCGCTGTTTGTGATTGGTTGCTCCGACGAAGCCCCCGAAGTCGGTGGCGTGGAAAGTTGGGCTTTTGTGATTAAGTTGTTCGGAACCGAGTACAATGGGATGAGTGAAAAAGAGAAAGTTAATAATTATAAAACTTTTTTCTATTACTCTTTATTTTTTGCGGTATCGCGTTCCTCCTCATCAAGAATTCGTTTGTTTTCCTTCCTTCGAGTTTCGCACTTGCACCCAAACACGCCCGCAATAAAAAGCGCGACAAGAAGACAACACGCAAAAATTAGTTTTCCATTTTTCATTCGCATAAAAAGCGTCAGTCATTTAATTGCCCGCAGAAAGCTGAGTAGAGAGTGAGTCATTTGTAAGGTCTTGTAGCCAGAAACCAGCATGAGGCCGTAAACGTAAACCTGGCAAGCGTCCAAGTGTGCGACACATAAATTAGAAATTGGAGCCGAAGCTGAAATTTATGCCGGTAAAACGATCTTCTAATCGAAGAAGCCTCGTCTAATCGAATAACAGTTTGGTTTGGTGCCCGTGCTCAACTTTCTCAGGAAGCCGAGCATTTTTCCTTTCCAGGCACCCGCTCTCAGCATTCCGTGCAATTCTGGCAGGAGCCCGAGACACGACATCGTCATAATAAAGTGGAATGGATCGAGAAGAAGCAAAAATGCAAGTGGAAAGTTTCTTCGAAAAGAGTTTTGGGCGTGCATGTGTACAAGGCGCAATTAATCCTTTCTATGAACAACGAAATTGCATTCAAAAGTAACTTTCTCTTTCTTCAACTTTTTCTCGTTTACTTTTTCAGCAAGTAAAACATAATACACTTTCTCCTCTTTTCATTTTCTTGGAAAGTACGCGCGCCGCTTTCCTCGTACCGAACGATTTAGTTGCTATTGTTGCAGCGTGTCAACTGGCCAAGTCGGACGGAATTCACTTCCACCGACCGGTCTCCTTTACAATACTTGCGACGTGAGGATTTCTTGCACCAAACAAGACGCGGCTTTTGAGAGGTTTCTCTGCTCGAGAACTGCTCTCGAAGGTCAGGTTTCAAATTCTATAAGCAGAAATTCTTGTGAAGTGCGACTGAAGCATAAAATAAGGCAACAATTCAGGCGCAGGCATTCAGTCAAGGTTAATCCAGGTTTAATTACAGTGTGTTGGTATTCATTACGCTCTTCTGGGTCTATAATTTTGCTCGGAATTTCGTGGTCTGAAAGTGAAATTTTCCCGAAAGTTGAGTGTAAAAACATGTAGCAAAGTGGAGAAAGTAATCCTATTATTTTTGGACGCAGAGTTGGTTTTAAGCAATACAAAGAAGAAAGCAGGCCATAACCACAAAATTCGTCTTATTATCATTAAAAAGCAGAAAACAAGTTTTTGAAATCAAAGAAAGTGGGTAAAGTGACTGAACTCCGTTCGCCGTGCCTCTTCGCCTGTTTCTCTTGTGCGGATTCCTAACCGTGTCTTCGGCCGATGCTTTCCGCTTTAATTCCCTTTACGAATGTCCATTTCAGAGAAGAAAGGAAACTTTCTCCTCTCTTTTGTTTCGAAATTACTTTAACCTTCTCGAGAAGCCAACCCTCGTTTTATTTCCAAAGATCACTTTCAACTTCCTCTTTTGATGATCCCGTCCTCGTTTTTTGTCGAGACTGCAACAGTTTCTCAGCCTGTCGTCGTTCCGGTCATCACTCTCGCCCGACACAAAGGGAAAGCACTTTTGTGATGGGAGACAACACAAAAGGACAATAAAATGGCGTCATAACGAATTGAGTGAGGTCAAACCGTCTCGATCCCGTGTGTGATGATGCGAGTAAGTGCACGAAACGACAAAACGTGGATAGCGGGGCATTACGAGCACGTCGGTGTCCAAGTTCCCATTCGGAGCGTGTAATGTAATGTATTGTAATGTGCCGTGTCTTTATGGCTTCACCAAATCCTCAGAAAAGCGTCAGCGACAGAAGTGAAAATGGTGGGGCTCACCTTGAATATTCTGTAGTAGAGGAAGATGAGGATTGCGCAGGGGATGTAGAAGGAGCAGAGGGACGAGAAGAGGGAGAAGTACTTGTTGTGGAAGGTGCACACTTGCTCCGTCTCCTCACCCTCCGGCGGGGCATTGAGGCCCAGCACGATGGGTGACCCCACCAGACCAGAAAATGCCCACACGAAGACGATCGTCAGCCACGCACGAGTGTTGCTTTTGTGCTTCGCGTACTTGATCGGCTGAGTCACCGCAATGAACCTGCCAAACAGCAAGAATTAATTGCTTTATTGCTTCATTGCCCAGGCTAAGTAGGCTTCGAATCGCGTGGCTCACCTGTCGATGCTGATCGCAACGAGGTTGAGAATTGAAGAGGTACTGCATGTGACGTCCATCGCAATGTAAAAGTCGCACAGGATCGGAGGCAACTCCCACACCAACTCGTTAACCTACAAGCATCAAAGCACATTGTTAGCCAATTTCAAAGTCAAGGAGATTTGGCGAAGGAGCAGAGCACTCTTTATCTTTGAGGGTCTCAAAGCTAATCTCACAAATGGCATTGAGAAGAGGTTGTGAATGGGCAGAATGGGTTCTTGGCCATGCAGCAGAGTCTATTAATAGACTGTGCTGCTCCTCTGAATTTTTATGCGTTGGGAGATGATGAAGAGCGTGAAGAGGAGATGAGATTTAATTTCCTTGCTTGACATTTCGTTATTTCACCCGAGTCAAGCACAGAGAAAGCGTTGGGCAAGGAGCCTCACGAGTTGCGAGTGACGTCCGTGAAGACTCTGCCCGATTTGAGATTTCGTGAAGATGTTGCTTTCTGAGTCTGGTGACACGAAGAATTCTCATTTAATACTCTTCGCAAGAATGTTTCAGCCTAAAGGTATTTGACTCCTTTTCTCATCTTCTTCACTTCTTTCACTCTTCATCACACCAGTTCAACTCAACTCGCTTCATCTTCACTCATCCGACTTGCCCTGCTTTTCTTTCGACTTGAATTCACAAGAAAACTAAAACTCTGTACTGCCTTGCCGTGCCGTGCTGCACTCATCGACGCATCTTCCTTCGTTTTAGTCCCGAAAATCAATAAGCATAAAATATACACAAAGAAACGGAAGAAAAATGCCTACTCAGCGATCAATTCCAACATTTATTCATGGCCTTTCGCACTTTTGCTGTGGTCATTCACAAGTTTTTTGGATCACGTAAATGTTAAGACGTGTGAACGTGTCGAAAGTCGTGTGGGAATTTCGAATGAATGAATGACTGACATCAAATTTCATGACGGGCGTCCACCTGCACTTATTTTGGTGTCCATATGTCACGCTCTGTTGACTCTGGGCTCTGCAAACACCAACTCACACTTTATATGAAGCCACAAGCTGACGGCCACGAAATTCTCATAAAGCTGCCCAACTCAATTCCTCATAAAAATAAAAAATCCGCTCTTCATTTTTAATTTGTGATATTTCACTGCAGCCCAGCGAAGGGAACCTGAACGTTTTCTCGTTCATTCAGGCTGGGACCAAGACTTAATTCTTTAATTATAAAATTCCAAGATGCTCCTTCGAGATAAGCTTCCTCGCTCCTCAAGAATCTCTCTCAAGAGTGCGGGCGGGCCAACTTTGGCGTATTAATTCCGAAATAATGCCTCTCAGTCAATCTTGGAATGTTTGCTTCGAAAAGTTCATGTTTGCTATGTAAATTATTTAATCATCTCGCGTTCTTCGAATTCGAATTGAACTCTGGATGAAGCCCGCCTACGTCACAGTCACAGCGCTCAATTCAGTGTGGGTCAACACTCCACAGAATCGCTTCGGAGGGATTCTTCCATTCCATTGGACAGAAATTCGTCGATAGATTCTTTCTGCTTTATTCAAACAAGCCAAACCAATTGACCAGAATTTTATTACGGTCCGGATCAGACGCTCAGTCTACACTTCCACGAAATACGTCTCGCAGTTTCAAAATGGTGTTATTGGAACTTGCAAAATGTGGACGCAAAACACGAGTCCAGGAATTCGTTCGTTTAATTGGGAACGAATTCGACGAACTAAACCTGAATTAGGCGTGACTATGAATATGTGTGAGTGCGAAATTTCACATGATCTTCTGCTTAAGGGCGTTCCTGCCAAAGTTTACTGTTATTTTAGACATTGTATTTTGTAAGCAACATTTAACTGTCCAAGCCCAGCCTTTTGCCACACAATTCCAATAGAGTCATGAATTGTGTTTCTTTGCGATGCAAATGCTGGGTTTCGGTATTTCGGTGGTCTGACAGCGCACGGACGGTTGTAATGCCCTGAATTATAATGCAGAAACAGCGTATCGAATGTCGGCGCATGCATGACACTAGCTCAAGATTATTGCTTTGACCAAATGTTCGATCCCCTTACACGCCTCATATTTGCTGACAGTAAATCCTGCGATATTCGGTAAATACTTTCCATGTCAAACAGGTTCGACGCTCATGTCATGTCTTTTGTAAGACGATTCCATTGCGACATGTCAGCGGCTGCTTTCTTTTGGGGAGAGCGACAAGCAGCTCAGAGCCTGAATATTTTATGGCTGGTGGCCCAGAATAAAGTGGCTTTGTACCCTCCAATTCACTACGAATTGCAAATAAATCTTCTCAGCGAGCGACAGTGGTAATGTGATTCGTGATCCCCGAATTACAACATTCGCGGAGGCCGTATTCGATCTTGCTTCACGACTCTTTTGCCGAAAAACCAAAATCCGACCGCTTTTAGTGTGCAAAGTTTCCTCAGCCAACCGCAAAGGAATGGCCAATCCAATTAGCTCGTGCTTATGACTTGCCTACTTCCCTTTGATCTTTAAACTTCACGAATTGGCTTTTCCAGCTTGTAATGTTCGTTAGATATAGCTAATTAGTCGCCTTAAGCACAACTTGATTGAACTGTGAACTGTGATTGGTGGCTGGTCTCGACATCATGAAAGTGGGCCCAACTTCAAAGTCCATTTCGAAATCGCTTCGTTCCTGCAATTAGAAACATTTTGCAACATTTTGCATAATGTCCCACATTCGCATATCTTCGATCTAGCCCAAGTAATTCAAAATGGGGCGTTGTTGCAAGGAAGGAACGGAAAATTTAATCGTTTCCTTTTGTACTGCCCTCTTAAATATGCATTTGAGTTGAGAAGGATTGCCTGAAAGTTCAAAGCAATTTACTTAAAGTCGATGGCTTGATGTTGCTGTTGTTGTCAGCGGAGCTGTAACTGAACGCATTACACTTTGTACACCCGCCGCTGCCGGTGTTTACGCTGTCCAGTGCCTTAATATGAGTTAGCCCTATTAATTATTCAGGCTGAGTTATCCACTTAACAGTAGGCAGAATACAGAATGGCTGCCGAGGAGAGGAGAGCACGGCAAGCAACAAATAGAGCCTCTTTTACGCCAATTAATCAATACAGGCTAGAATCGTTCGTGCCCCATTGGAATTGGCATTAAGCAATCTGATGACATCGATTCCCAACCCACACACCACATCACAGCTGCTTTATGGTCTCAATTGAACAGACAAGACTGAAACATGTTCTGGTGTTTAAATCAGCGAAGCGTGCTTAATTACTCGGCTTCGGCTTTCTTGGCACTAAAGACTTGCCTGTGGCTATTGACTTGATGATCATGAATGAGTGCGAGTCTGGCTGGCCGGACTCCGAAGGACGTCAAAGCCTTGGCTTCCCAGAACCCTTCATTAAGGCTGATTGAGATCAGCGCCTGATTTCTGCTGAGCAGGCAGCTTATTATTGGATCAGCAATTACAAAGAAAGCAAATTCCAGAAGCTGAAGCCGGTCCGTTTTTCAAAGAGCGGGTTTTTACTTGACGGAGAAAGTTGAATTGAATTAAGTTGGTGGCTTCCAAATTAGAACTTTTCTTTGTGGGTTCATAATAAAGACAGATAATGATATCATTTCGATTCAATATATTGGGTTCGGGCTCTGAGTCCTTTCAGCGCTCCGTCCATACAGCAGCCGGAGTAAGAATTTGGAAAATTGGAGGAGAGATCAATGCAAGCACACGGTTTTGTGTTTCGTTCTGGAGAGCAGATTTTGTGGAGCGAGTGAAAGTCGGAGAAAGTTGAGAGTGGGAGGGAGGAAATAATATAAAACTACTTTTGGTGGAATAATGCGCGGCTGATTCGGGGCACTGCGATCTGGCAGGGTGAGTTTTGAGTATGTGGATCCACTCGGAGGCCAGGCAGTCGGTGATGCGAGGTGAAAGTGGATGATGAAGCGTGAGATTTGGAACTGGGAATCTTTTCTCTTTCATTTTAACTCGCTTTGTTCGCTGAGTAAATTAAGTCGCATGGTTCGTTTTACTTTTCATGGCAGGAGAGACGAGTCAGAGCCTGGTTGCATTTGAAGATCCTGTTCCCAGAATATAACGAGCCTCAGAAATTGGGAACACGAAAGTAAGCCGATATTTTCCACGACGAAGCCAGGCGCATCCTGCCTCCTCTTCTCAGATCGCTCCGCTCTGCACTCTGCTCTCTGTCAGTCGAGAGCATGGCACGGAAAGAGTCGAGTTCTTATTTATATAAAAGAAAATTGACATTGTTCAGTCTGTCAGTTGATGAGTCGGAGCTGCAGAAAGGAAAGTTGAGGAGAGACAATTGAGCGTGAATCGAAGGAAATGCTCCTTCATTTTGACCATTTCCGCAGCACTTTCACCACTCCGCGTGCGCCTTTACGTGCTGCTCTCATCGCGTAAATAAAGATCAACTGCAGCCCTCAACGGACACATATCACTGCTCAGACACAGTTGCCTATCATTAGCCCACTTCACGAATGTTATGGGCCGCCTCACAAAACCGCTCCGACCACTACACGGCTCGGTCGCTTGTAAAACATTTATTCCTAAGCTTATTATAATCACCCCGTGACAAGACAAGAAAAGATACGGAGTCAAGGTCGGATCAAAATTTCACGTTTGACATTTCGGGGCGCACGGGCTCTAAGCCTCTGAAACCCAATTTCATTAGCGGCCTGATGAATGGCCGTGCATGCATTGTGAAGATGGCCGATCTGCGTCATTACGGGCGAGAAGAGAATGAGACGCAGATTCATAAGTCGTAAGTCTCGTGAGCCAATTGGCAAGTGAGTTATTGCACTAAATGAACCCATGCTGCGTGATGTGAAGATGGCATGGAATTAAGACTTTGTTGCGGAGAGGAGGCAGGAGGCTGATGGGAAATGAACAAGAAATTGGGCGCGCGAAGGAGGCTGCGGTGTGTGTCTGCCGCTAATGTTGTTGTGACACATTGACAGCGCATTTGGGAAATGCGAGTTGATGAGTCGAGTCGACGGAGGAAGAGAAAGTGAGTTGTCACTGTCATTGGCTTTTAATGCAGTGCGCGGAGAGGAACAGATGAAGGCAGACGTTGTTAATAAATAATGCTCGCCTGGTTAATAGCATTAGCAAAGTTTCTGCACGAAACATGTTGCAATTTATTAGATATCAAATCGCTCACACAGCAGACATTTGCACTGGCTCGGCTCGGCGCACTGGCTAACATCGTTATTTTCGTTATTACGGCGTCTTGTCTGCTGCCGCTGTCGAGTCGCCGCAGTCACGAGTCGCTTTGGCACTTTATCAAAGTTGCCATCAACTCATCATCGCCCTCGTAAAGCCCGTCCTGGCCCGTGTTGTCCTGCAGTAATAAATTGGAGGGAGGTCGTAATCCGATGCCCTGTAGAGGAGGACGAGAGAAGGTGGCTGGTATGTGTGGCGGTGAGAATGAAGTGTGGAAAGCGAGTACGTGGACTGATTTCCGAATGAGAATAAATGTCACTTTAATATTAGATTTAAAATATACACCACCAAAGGAGTCGCTCCTCATCTGAATGCACCTCAACAGTCACCCACACGACGGCTCAGCATCCGACTCTTTCACTCTTTTTCTTCAGAGTAGTTGTGTATCGTCTTGCAGCGATAAAAGAAACCGAGACTAATGAATCTCACTTGCTGCCTCCGAGAAACAAGAACTTTCACGCTCTCTTTCTTTACCCGCACAGAATGGCTGTGGCACGTTGCACGTTGTGCTTTCGCCTGCAATATAATCCGGAAGAATGGGAAACACAATACGCCACGCTGTATTAGAATGAGTTAAGAAACGCCACGGGGATAATTTTTTAGAGACAAGAAACGAGTCGTGGCGTATTAAATACGTTGTGTACACACTCGAAAATAAACTTTCCTTAATCTCATCATCGCCACTGTGAGGCTCCTGCCATATGCCGAGAAAAATGGGCGATGCGCGTCGAAATCCCGCCGTGTCTGTGCCATTCTTGGGCAGCACCTTAATGAATAATAATTCGGATGTCTTGTCCAAATCAGGCGAATCCCTGCTCATGTCAGCCGTAAATTGGGCCGCGCTCTCACGTTGTCAATCCGCGCACCTTATCTGGACATCTTTCGGCTCAGCATTTTTGGAATGCGGCCATAAATGACTGGGCTAACAGCGTTACACGAAAGTTACTAAGTCGAGAAGACGAATGGCCACGAGCAGCGGCCAGACGTCGGTGTGTGCCTGGCATAAATAATATTAGTGTCAGGTCCACCCGCCAAACATTCATTTACGCGAAGGCAATCGCCAATTCTCCAACACATAAAAAGATTGCGCTCAAACTTGATTTGCTACACAGACAGGGCAGAAGTTGTAGTTTACTGGTGGTGGTTGGCTATTAAATATTAAATATACGGGCCACAGACTTCGGACGACAAGCACAGGATCAAGCACGTCATGCATTACGGCCTGGACACATTAAATTTCCAATATTTATGGAAACGATTTTCTTGCCCTGCCCGTGCCGTGCTCAAGATTCCAGATTCCAGCTTCTCCTCGAAGGGAGTTGAGGAGTGTCCGACGCAGACACGGCTCAGTGTGATTTAGGACCTCGACGTGCTTGACCCGCGTAAGAGTGAGCCCTGACCCTTGCACGACCAGGCATAAATGCAAGAGCAGATTTATTATTTACTTTTGTAATTCCAGAACCAGTAACAGGCACACGGCGAATCGTGTTTCGCGTACGCACGCAGCCAGGCTTCGTGTTTGTTGCCCGTGTCGAGCAATAATTTATATTGTGAGCCCGTGCGGTTGTGTTTTGTGCTTTGTCACAAACCAAGACCACGGCGTACATAAGAAAACTGTGCACGCGTCTCAGAAGGAATTTGGAAGCTCGCCGCGTCTCTCCAACGCAGCCATTCATTGAGCGTGCAAGGTGCGAGAGAGAAAGCGTGGAGCCTTGAGAGCTGAGACTTTAATTCCTTGCAGATTGCATCCATCATGAACAACGATGATGTGGTGGAGGGCTCTTCAGTTTCGAATGCTCGCGTGTCTCCTCCAGCAAGCCTAATGTGCTCTCGAGTGTCACTTAAATGCTCAGAACACACAAACAGCAAGTGGCAGCCAGCCATTCTGCCATTCGCTGTGCTTGCTGTCTCGTGAATGAATGAAAGAACTCTCGCGGTGTTTGTAATTCTGTGAGACGATGAAATGGAATTAAAACACAATGTCGCATATTCGGTCATAAAGCACGCAGTCAGACAGCGGCCAGGCGAAGTTAATGAAAGTCTGCCTGGCACGGCTCAGGCGCCCGATGATTGTGGCTGATGAGAGAAGCCATCAAATGGAGTCACGCTGCTCTGCACGGTTGACAGTCCACGTGGGACTCGTAAAACAGGAATAAAAGAATTAATTGAGTTTGTCTATAAAATGAGGACGAAGCTCGTCTGCTCACAAATCTGATTTGATCCTTCTGCCCGACGTCAACTCGATTCGACTGCATGATTTGCAGTTTAATTTCTCAGGGCCATTCATAATTGCACCCGCATGCCAGCAGCTGACGCGTAATGTCAGCGACGAGAGCAGACGTTGGGCGTCGCGAAGGCAGGCTCCGCATTCGCAATTCCAAATGCTCAGACCTCCTTTGAAACGGAAAACGAAACGAAACCTGCTCGTTGCCTTCGAGTTGTACGTTCGAATTAAGAAGTCCATTGCGGAATGAACTTTCTTGAAGGCCGACTGAGAGTTTCATGCTGAAATGTGGAAATCAATCTTCCTCCACCTTGACTCGTTCGTTCTTCGTTCTGTGGACCCGGAGGAATGAAATGCGAGAGCAAGAATTAAAAGGAAAGTCGAAGAAGAGGATTACATGCACGGCCGTTAAGACTTAATGTTATCGGAATCGATCTTTCGCTCTTAATCCTCCTGGCTTCTTGCTGCCTGCTTTGGAAAGGTCACTCAGGCCGGCGCTTTTCCTTTGCTCTGAGCTGTTCGTGCTCTATTTTTGTTCCAATTCGGTCTGAACGCCTGAATGTGCGAGTAATGAAGGAAATCAAGACGATTTTGTTGGGAGTTCTGGGAAGAGGTGTACGAGCAGAAAGGTGAGGAGAAAGTTGTCCTGCTCCGGGCCAACTTTTGTAGCATACAAAGCTTATTTTCTCTGCGAACCTTCTAGCTCTGTATTTATCTGTTGTGTGTTGTAAAATCTGTTTACTCCAACACAAGTGCGAGACCTTTCGAGCTTCTAAATAACCTTCATCCTGCTGCAGTCTCAATCTCACGAACCGTGCGTGTTCTAACGTGCATGAACTGCGGGAAGAGATTAGAATCTCGCGGGGATTCGGCACCACGATTGACAGGCTTCGCATACTTTACAGTTTGGCTATTGCCAGCTATTACACGAAATATAATGTTCAGATGGAAGGACAGACGATTGAACGGACAATTAAAAGTGTTTCCTTGAAGGCAGGCAGGCTAAAATGTAAACAAATGCAAATTGCTCGCTTTGATGTTGTCCAGCCGAGTTTTGATCCAGAAAGAGCTGAATTGCTGAGTACCGAGCGGAGTCCAGTTAATGGGTTTTGAAATCCAACGGCGTTGGCATTTAAGTAAACGATTTCTGTTGATCAATTCCAGAATGAAAATTTGAATAAGCAAACATTGCGATTGGGCAGAATGCACTATTGGATTCGTGTTTACATGCTGAATCGGAATGTAATTTCATCATCCGCATTATGCCGTAATGGGCACGGCCCTTTTCTCAGGGGAGCAGTGCTTCTTCAGCCGCCAGATGATGTATTCATTTCATCCGATGCTTCAGGAATTCAATTTAATTCAATTTCCATCCACCACCAAAAATATTGACATGAATCTTCAGAAAATATGAGATGTATGTGGAATTGAATTGAACCCGGGCACTAAATCTTATGTCAAGCTGTAAATAATATCCCAATTCGAATCGACCCACAGAAAATTCCAACTTTTCGCATCTCAAGTGCTCAAGAGTTTTGTGGAGGTCAAAGCAGCAGGTACAAGTGCGCTGCAAGAAATCGAGGCCCGCACTTCGCTTGCTTCCGGGAATTTCAAAAATGTAAGAATGCAACACGACTCTAATGCAGTATTTGCACTTTCGACTCGTTCCGTGAGCAGTTTTTCAACTTTCGTAATTGCTGCAACTCGATACAACTCTTTACTCGTGTCTACAAAAGTCTGTGTTTGTGCTGGGATCTGAAGCGAGGGCAAAACGCGAAGAGTGTTTCCTCGCTCGTGTGTGCATGCGCGCAAAGTTTTAATTAAGATGCAAAGCCTTCCAATTTAGCTGAAATAATTGATGGATTAGTGAATAATTATCATTTCCCTTTCGCCGTGCCGGATGGCACCGGTCTTTAATTGCTTGAAAAATTTACACTCTCTTTTTGTTTGGTTCAGGGATCATGATTCATTACTGCTCAGAATACAAATAGCTTCATTTGCAAAGTTTGCGCGGAGTGAGCGCAGGTGCCCGCAACGACGTAGACGGCAGATTGAACTCCGGTTAATTTATCAAGGAAGGCTGCTCCCGCGGAAGTTTGTGGCCATAATTCAAAGGAAGACCTTTCTGCTCGACACACACATCAGGCTAATGGAAGCTCGTCCTTGTGCATTCTAAACACGGCAATGACGCGAGTGACACGTAAGCCTGAGAACAAGACCTTGAAAGACTTTCTCCAAAATGCTTGCATTTTCTGCAGAAGGCTAATAATGAGCCGTCGCGAATTAATCGAGTACACAACAAAGAAATCCAGAGCGCGAGCTCAGCCTGCCTCGCAGCGTTTGATTTTTGTTAAAAGCGTCAAGTAGCCTTCACAGCCTTTGCAAGACTTGTGATTGGCACAATGTATTATAACAAAGAAGACGCCAAGCTCAAAGAAAAGACACAAAGTAAATTAAAATGCCCCGAGCCCTGTTTAGTAAGACACCGGCAGAAGATTGATGATGGGTCAGAAATTTCGGTGAGATGCTCTGCATTTTCATTTCCAATTAAGACTCAAATGCATTACGAGCTCCGTCAGACAGAGACAAAGGAAGGAAGAGGGAAAGTTGAACCGGCATCGGCAACTTAATGGCTTATTTTAAGCTTAATGCAGATGGCTCGAGCCCACCCGAAGGAATTCGAACAATCCAAATAATGGAATAACATTGTTGCCTGCCGAGGGATTTCGGAAAGTTCGGATTCACTCACATCCCCCCAAAATCGCAATAAATCTAAATAAAGAATATTTAAGTGATAACATCGTTCAGTTTTGCTTTGTGGTTGGGAGCTCCACGTGTCAAATGTGAAAAATTGGACAACTGCTGACCGAAATACGCCATTTGTCTAATTAATTTTGTCAAAATACTTGGAAATATCCACCACGTCCCGAACACAATTTTGTTAAATGTATTTTAAAACTTTCGCATTTGCTTGAAGCGATGGCAAACACACACGCTATTCTTCACTATCCTGTCAGACATTCCGATTGTGAAATTCTACCTGAAAGAGAACCCATCCACTGGTGCTGTCCGTCTCTGACCTGCCGTGGAAATGGAATTGAAAACGAGGTCGAAATCATTCTAAAAGTGGAAGGAAACAAATTCGCGAGGATGCTTGAGTTTGACGTTATCGCATTTCAGAGGAGAGGTGCGAGTAATTGAATTCGGTAGATAAAAACAAACCGCCATCAAATAGAAGCAGAAGCGAAAATAAAAAGTGAAAAGGTTTTGACTCATTTCGTGTTGTTTATGTGCGATTCCTACAATGCCCGGGAATGAATTCGCTCGTGAGTATTGCGTGTGCAGTCAACAGCGAAGCTTCGCTCTGAAATTGAGAAGCGTTAACCAATTTTCCATTAATCCGGCCCCGAGTTGGATGCGGCCGCAACAATAAAGCATCGTTTAATGCTTTCTCTGACCTGTCGTTCTCTGTTTGGGCACGAATTCTCACTTCACTCTCGGTTATCAGTGCAGGAGCGAATTACGTGCACGACAGTAACTTTTAAATTGATTCAATTTCCTGAATCCCACGGTACTCTTAAAAATCAATATGCTTTCTTTCCACCTTCGCGGGCGGATGAGCCGCCGCGTGCATAAAGCACACAAAACAGTGCAGGATGGAAGAGTGAAAAGAGTGCGAGTTTACTCAGCGATCTCTCATCTTCGAACAACGCAGAACAACCGCGTGCAATAAAAAGAGAAAGTTTATGCGAAAAGTCTGCAACTTCTTCGCATACATAAAAAGCGCGATAATAAACTGCCACGGCGTATCGGTTCTGATCTCGCGGATGCCACACGCAGAGCAGGGAAACACAAACACGGCCGGGAAGCCGGAATGACGATCGTGATAGCAGCCACGAGTGATGGCAAAAGTTTGCCTCTGCACGGATTGTGCGGCGGTGGCGGATGTGCACTCGTAATTTAGGATGCTGCGACGGAACTGCTTAACCGATGCAGGTCACATGCGTCGTGCATCATTTCGGATGACAGTGGCAGCTAGCAATAAGAGCAGCTAATCCGGGCCAGGCACTTAATCAGTCGCATTGGACGGCTGCGTGAGTATACGAGTGCAGACAACAGCGCAGCGGCTGTTTATTCAGAAGACAATGCGATAAATAATGCAAGCATGAATGGAAGTGGTTTATAATTACAGCCCGTCTGCCTCCGGCTGTTTACTCAAAACACAACAGTTCTTCGGTCGTCGGATTTATATGAAAAATGAATACTAAACAAGAGAGCGGAAGGAAGTGGCTGCAGCGACGACAAGTTCAAATGAAAACTAGTTCAAGTGTACGCAGAAAGCAGCAAGTCGGACTGACGCTCTTTAGGAAAGGACTTGCGTTGCATTGCATTACATTGCGTGCGAGGAGGACACAAGAGTGTGCTAAAAAGGCAGCAAGGCAAAGATGAAGAGGAATCGTTGTTTTTAAGTCGATGGTTTGACGCAGGGGAAATGCAGCGTTGCTACAAGTGCTCAAATACTCGAATACGCGGTTCGAGGCCAAGCCAAACCAAGAAAGGTGCTTACTTATTCATGGACTTGATTCGCTGTTCACTACAACAAATAAAATCGGACAGAATATTACCGAAAGCACTTCTACCCTTTCGTTGTTTCTCAAATAGCGGGTTATTAGTCATTCCGCTCGGCACAGAGAACCAGAAATTAACTTTTGCCAGCCGGAGCTTCACTTTTATGTCTTCCAACTTGCAAAGAGCTACACTTAACCTGCCCGTCTTTTATATTCCATAAAAAGAAAAATGCTCAGAGTTGCTCTCGCATAAAAACATCGGCAGTTCTGAATTCTGGCCAAACTCGACTGCGAGACAAACTTCTTGAGACACGACAAGCGTATTTGCGCTTTCTCCACGGCTTTCAAGTAAGTTACCCAGAAATTGTACTTAGCAGCTCTCTTCGATCTTGCTGGCGTGTGCTTGTGTGGGCACTCGATCAAAATGACTGTTTCAATATTTTGCAACTTGAAAGGTTTCTGCAGCAGGGAATTTATGAATTAAACATCCGAGGGAAGGCACGAGCAGAGAGCAGTCGGAGGCAGTAAAAATGCGCTGTCGCCATTAGTTGACGTCCTGCTGCCGTCAGGCCAAGCATAAATATTTATGATACATTTGTCCAAGGCCGAGACGCACGATTCCAGGAAAGTCGCAATTATTGGGACTCTTCTAATTGCGAAAACAACTTTCGATAGTGGGAGTCAAGCCAAGGCTGGACCATTCTCGTTCGGATTAATCGTATATCGTGTGCGTGTGAGCAGTTATGCCCTCCAGACGAAAGAAAGCAAGAAAGAAGCGTTTTCTCAAGTCAGAAAGGCGGATTCACGCTATCGCCGACAATTATCGTTGTACGAATTACATTTGCAAAGAGGACAAAAAGGCAGGCAGGATGGAGTTTAAATGGAAAGTTTGGGAACAAGTTGTAATGTTTAGTTAAATGAGCCTCGAGTGCTTTGAGGATGTGATCTCTACCCGGTCATTATTGCAGGCCGTCTTTGCCCACGCTGCCAGCCTGCCAGTGAAACACGAGAAGGCAAGGCAAAGCAGAGGCAGAGAATGCGGACGTAATGAATAAATAGTTGGGAAACTATTTTTTCTTGTATTAAATATTTACATTTTAGATGAGTTATTTTCTGCTCCATTTTTGAAGTAACGCGGGGAAGTAGAGTTTGAAGACATTACTCGTCGAAAAGGAGTAAAGAAGCATGAATAAAAATGTAGGAAGTCATTGTCTGAAACAATGCATGGTAGTTTAGTCAAATGAAAGCGTGGCGATAAGCAATGCTCAAAAATGTGCCTCATCTCGCTTTTGCTCTTTGCTGCGCCCGACTGTGCCAGCGTTTTGCTTTTTTGCATGGGACGAGCAGAGTCGATTTGAAAGAGGGCGAAGGCAGGCAGCGCTTAAGAAAAGTTAATACAATAATGGAGTTGAATTAGAATTGAAAGGAAGTCTTAAATGCGAAGAATGAAACTCATCTCACAAATCACAACGCTAAAAGATGAAGAAGTGCGGAGATAGCGTTCGGCATGGAGATATCTGGAATAAAAGGCTGAATGGGTAGAAAAGAGTTTGGAAGAATGGAGCGCCCATTTAAATTCTCCTTGACTTTCGTTTACTTTCTGTTCCACCAACAGAAATCATTTACTCAGCTCCTGCCTTAACTCTTTCCATTTCTTTCACTCTTTCTCTCTTCCAAGCCACGCGCAGTTTAAGCCAAGAAGCAAACGTAGTCGGAGGAGAGAAAGTCGGCCTGAGTTTCCCTGGAGGGCAACACATTGTTTTCTTCGTTTCCAATTCGGCTGCCTTTATGAATGGCTGCATGATGGAAGACTACATCAAATGCCAGGCCGAAGCAAGAATGATAGACTCAGCCAGGCTCCTTCCTTGCGTCTACTCGTCTCGACACAGGGCATATGCCCGCTACATGCTCACAAATGTCCTCCGAGCTGCGCGTTCTCTCTTTCGCCAATATCGTGGACAATTTATTTCCACTTTTATCCTTCCACTTTCTCCAATTTACAAGATGCGAAAGTCGTAAGAGCAAATTGTTCCAAAGTAACTTCCCCACTGCCTCAAATGCGCTGCTCGGTCGGATGTATGACGCGAGTGTTTTATGGAGACTCCACGCGAGCTTGTGAGAGTGTGTCGGATCGAAGCTTCGAAGCACAGCACAAAGTGTTTGCTAAATCCCGGCCTAAACGCAGAGCGAGCGTGTTATTTACAAAAGAACGATCAAACGTCTGCTCTTCTTTTCCGGTGTTGCAAAATTATTATTGCCCCAAGGTTCCGAATATCCGAATGCGCGATTTCGAAGAGCAGGCTAAATCAAGCGCATATTTCGAGGATTCCTGCACGTTTGTCTTTGCAAGGGTTCAGGGAAGCCACAAAGTAAAGTGGAACTTGCTTTATCAGACGTCAGTTGAGTTAATAAGCCAATTTTAGCCTGCCTGCTATTTCGTATTTACAGACTGTCTGAATTATTATCTCTTAGTGAGAGTGACTCATTCTTGAGAAGCTATTTTAGGCGTCATTGAACACGATACGCAATCATGCTAATTTGCCTCTGCACGTCTTCTCCATCATCACGGCTGCCTGGAATTCTGATCTCCGCGCTGAAAGCAGCCTGCCTGCCTGCCTCCTGTTTGTATGCGTATAAATAGAAAAGCAAACAGCTTGAATGAATGGAGACGAGAAGCACTTCAAGGCCACTGGTGGGGCGCTCAATAATCTAATCTCGTAATGATGCTGGGTGTTAGCAGATAACCTGCACAATGCGACTCACAAGGTTCACTTCCATTTGACATTAACCTCGCATTTACTCATTAGAAAGCCCACCCATGAATCAGGCGAACAGCCTCGATGCTCTGTTGCTCTACGCGCTTATTTACGAGCACATCTCTCCTCAGATTAATAAAATTAATTTGGCCTTCTTCGGACAAGCAGCGCCGTACAACTAATTAAAATAAAAGAATTATTGCTCGCGTGTGGTTAACGTCATCCGGCGGCAGACAGGCACCGATGCTGCTTCAGTGAGTAAATTACAGACAGGAGTTTCTGGTTTCTGTCAGCAAGAGTGAAATGCCACACCGCCAGATCACGAATGAATCAACCAATTAATTAAAAGCGTGTGCGATCGTGCAGGCGTTTCCGGCTCCCCTCCGACGCGCAGGCGGCCATCAGCTTTAATTAATGGACACACAACACGCACGAAGCACTCACAGGAGCAGCACGGATCAGCATAACGATTCAATTCGTCAACAATAATCACGCGAATCGCGATAATTAGTCTTCAACCGGGGAGCATTTCAGTAACGGCGGGCCGGGTTGAGTCTGACTCTCGACTCAAATATGCGAATTGCAAAAAGCGGCTGAGTTGCAGTTATCCGGCAAAGTGCAAAGTGGTATGGGTGGTATGCGGTATGGGTATGGACGGACACACTCCTGCCTCTCTATGCCGTTGCATAAACTTATT